>JAPYZO010002359.1:0-19434 GCA_030522905.1 Torymus flavipes
AGGCCGGGAATGCCAAAAGCCGAGATGGGATATCTAACTTACCGACATTTTCGTATTTTATTTTATTTCTTCTAATTTTTCTACTGTTACTGATTACTTTCGTGATTCTATATTCTTCAATTTATTTCGGAAGCTAGTTGATTGAAATAATTTTGATATACTTAAAAATCCGTTCCAATAGCGAAAAATCCGACCTAGAAACCTATAATCGCTCCAACTTGAAAAAACGTTGAGAATACTTATAAGAAACTACTAACTACTTTATTTCTGCTTTTCTGTGTACAGTGCCACACGCACCGCGCAACCTAAGCATCGAGAAGGTGACGAGCAACACGGTCCTGGTACATTGGGAGGCACCGACCGACTCGATATTCTCGGAGTACGCGATCAGATACCGCACGGAGGACGATCCGCGATGGGTGAAGCTGCCGAGCGTGAAGGAGACAGAGGCCGAGGTGGCCGATATGACGCCCGGCGAGCGTTACACGATACAGGTCAACACTGTCAGCTTCGGCGTCGAGAGCCTCTATCCTCTTCAAGTCAATCATACTATTCGTACGTTATCCAGACTATGATTGTGTTTGAAAAAAAAAAATTAATTGTTTGTTGAATTAGTCGATTTATGATATGTGATTTTGGTTTAGGTCCGAATCCAGTACTGAACATCACACCGGTGATCGACTCGACTAACGTGACGCTCGAGTGGCCACGTCCCGAGGGCAGAATCGAGTACTACGCGTTGAAATGGTGGCCTCTGGATATACCAGAGAGCATTCGCGTGAAGAATGTAACGGCGAGCAGCGAGTTGGCAAGCCTCAGCTACGAGGATGGCTCCTCCACGTCGTCGTCGGCGAGTCAAAGTAACATCGAGAAGATCCTGGTCGACGATCTCATGCCCGGCGTGGAGTACGTCTTCACCGTGTTCACCGTCTCCTACGATCTCATCAGTGATACAACAAGCTTGAAGACCCGCACGAGTTAGTGAACGATCCTTTTTCTTTCAATTGAAATTCTCATAAGATAGCTTTACTTTTTTCATAGCAGGTGCAAAGTGGTAGGGATTGACTGCATGTGAAATTGCAATTGATTCATTGAAGTGGCCATGGATTGCTATTCTAGTCTCGTTGTAGAACATTTTGTTGAATTTAATAAACTGTTCAGATTATTATGACAAAATTAGTGTTGTTGAAAACTTTTGTAAGAATTTGTGATAAAATTTTAATACGTTCACTCCATATAAAAGTATTTCATGGATGTAAATAGTAAAATTGTAGCATAAACATGAACTTTTTTAAATGTTCAGAATATACCAAACTTAATATGATATATTTTTTTTATTAATTTAATATGATATTTAACTAATCTGTAAAATTCATAAAAGATAAGATTTTTATACAAAGTTCAATTTTAAATTTAATAGTAAAATTTTAAAAGAAACATGATATGAACTCAATGTCTCTTGAGACTAGAATAGTGAAACTTCTGAATTAATCTAAAGTTGTTTTAGACAATTTCATTTTAGCATAAAGTTAAAAGTCATTCTCAATTTTTTTAACATAAACTGGAAATTATAAGGTTCAAAACCCTCTAAAATCATTTCCAAGCAAAAAATCTACACAGGATTTACATTTAAGGTTTCACAAAATAATTCATCGAAGGAGAAAAGGTTTTTTCAATCATAACTTCATTTTCACTCATTGAATAACATCTGCACCAATGCCTGCTAATATTAGTATAAATATTACATAGTTGCACGATACCGAAATAGAAAAAAAAACGCGTTGGTTATTCTCCAAAGGCTCTCGGAAAAGAGAAACAGCTTTTATATACACCGGTCACGATAATTCTAATAATCATAATAACATAATTATTTATATACTTTCTCTCCACCGTACATCCATCGCCCAATACTAATGAGCATATCAATTTTTTCAACGCTTCTCCTCCCATAACGCTTGTAAAGGTGAAAAGGAACTGGGAACAGATCAAGGTACATTTTTTTTTCGTAAGTGTCGTATCGCATAATACTAATAATAAAAGTAGAGTGTAAACGTGACTGTGACTAACAAGCTGTCGTTGTTGTTGTTGTTTCTATTAGACAATGTGGGTTTTGGCATTGATGTGTTGTGACTATGCACGTAATATTGTGACTTTTTTCGGACGTCGATCAAAATCAGCATTATACATATCCATGAAAGGAAAAAAAAGAGAGTAACTAATTCCGTGCAAATGGTATTCAGCCGTCCCTAATCATCAAAATCTCTGTGAAATGACCGAAAACATTCATTTCACGCATTGTAAACTGAGGGGAGAGTACCCGCTCTCCCCGAAAATTCAATTAAACCATGGACAATGCTCGTTTTGATCGTACCTCCTCGTGTCGCTCTCGCTTACACTATACACTCGCACACACCACACACACGCTTACACACACGCAGTCATCGGCCGCACGCATGCATGTATATCAAGCAGCCTAACGGCAGGCGCTCCCCTCTGTACATATTATATAGCTTCTATCCGTCCACCTCTATATATACATATATATACCTCTATATACATCTACGCGCGACGACGTGTGTACGTACACATCATGCATACACGCGCGTCTGTCGCCCATAATGAGATACGCGCGCTGACAATCCCGACGTTTTTGTTTTTTTTCCCTCCTCTCGTACTACTGCTGCTGCTGCTGCTGTGCTACTACTACGACACGAACAGTGCCGCTGATTCAGTCGGAGGTGGTGGTGGTGGTCGACCGCGATCAGCCGGACTCGCTGACGCTGCGCTACACGCCGACGCCCGTGCAGTCGTCGCGCTTCGATCTCTACCGCTTCAGGATCAGCGACGGAGCCAATACGACGCAGGAGCGCGTCGTCAACGATACGGATACCAAGGTCACGTTCACGGGTCTCACGCCCGGACGACTGTACAACGTGACTGTGTGGACGGTCAGTGAAGGCGTCGAGAGCAGGCCGCTGTTGAGGCAGGATAGATTATGTGAGTGATGATGGTGTTGGTGGTGAGATATATCTTGTGTGGTTGGGGATTAAGACGCCGAGTGCAGCGTGAAATCGGATTTCAATTTGATTATAATTATCCTTTTTCAATTCTCTCCGTCTGCCTGTATATCTCTTTGTTGCTCTTCTTTACGTCGTTGGGATTAAAAGTTTCGTGGCGGACGGAATCGAGCTAGACAGTATAATTAGAGGTAAATTGAAGAAAAGTGGAACGATATACTTATTTGTTCGGGCCTTGAAAGCGGAGAGCTTGAAAGCGCTCTGTATAAGAGAGAGAAAAGGAGATAAAAAGGCAAGAGCGGACTGAGAGAAACTGCTTAAGTGAACCTTTGTGATATAAATGTTTTACAGACTCCCAGACCGTGCGCTCAATCGCGAAAAGTTCAAAGCCTCGGCTCTTATCGGTTCGTGAATAGGGAGTTGTATTAGTTTATTCGATAATTGAGAAGCGCATAGGCTTACTATAAAATGGCTATTGCGATCTGATGGGATTATCGAATTAATAATTTCACTTGAAAAAAGTTTTTAAAGGCAATTATAGATTAATAGACAGATTAGCGGGGATTTTTTCATACATTTTTTTTTTGTGTAGGAAAAAATGACGCGTCGTTTTGTATGGCAGTTTTTCCCGCGAGTATCAACTTCATGCATAATTAATAAAGGATGAATTACAATTCATAATTTAATACTTCTCATATATCCACGAAATGCACAATTTTCTTGGTAATATATTTATTACCAAGGTTATATACTACCGACTTTTTTTTTTTTAATTTTTCAAATTTATATTACCTTTGAGGAAAACGTCGCGAACACAAACACCTATACACACATATACAGTACACACATTCACACATACATACCGACATGTTTCCGCACTTCAATACGTTAATTAAATATATCACTGAATTGTGTAATTCTGCGTTAACTCGGAAAAGTTTAAAGTAGCGCGTCGCTCCCCTCCCTAGTTTATAATGGCGTTAATTACGTCTATTACCTTGGCGCGGAAGTTTCAACCTCATTCCGATGCGAGTCTTTGGCGACGAAAAAAGCACATCGCGCGCGTACATATAGATATACGTCGCGCAGTATCTTAAGATCAGCTGGAAGGAAATCGATTTCTCAGTGTTACAACGTATATGATGTATTATCCAATCGAGATCCTCACGTAGTGTTGTTGTGCCTTGTATCGACAGAAATTAAGAGTATAATAGTATAGAAAAATGGAACATGCTTTATAAGCGCGCGCGCGTGCGCGGAGATTGTTGTTTTTGTAATTGACATAGAAGAGATCGGTATAACGAAGGTGATGTAAAAAAGAGCGTGAGTGCGAGTATGCACGTATACGTGTTTTGAAAATAAAGTTTAGTCATTTGGTTTATCGTTGACATCATAGCGCGACGCCTCGCTTCGCGTATACGGATTTTTGCATACAGGAGTAAGTATATGTGTGTAACCTTAGAGAAGTGCCGCGCGTTTATCGTTGACATCATAGCGCGACGCCTCGCTTCGCGTATACGGATTTTTGCATACAGGAGTAAGTATATGTGTGTAACCTTAGAGAAGTGCCGCGCGGCTCGGTCAATTCTATATCCAACGCATCGAAATGTCGCGTACAGTAATATTTAAAGATACGGTATCTACAGTGCTATTTTTATACATTGTGCCCGTGAATTACGTTCGTATGTACGTTCGCGTCACGCGATGCACGCGACTGTGTTAATTAGAAGGCGCGAGAGAGACAAAAATTGACGCAGGATCTACACTGTATCTTATACAATACTAAATAACTAGTCAAACACGTTGAACAAACATTCCTGCCATTAACGGCCATTAAGAATCGTAATTTTCAAAACTGATGATCCTTCGACAATTTGTTTAATAAGACGTTTATCGATAACCAGGCAATCGTATAACTAAAAATCGTTACTCAAGCGATCATTTCGCTGCGGCGATATCCCGCTGTCGACACGCGTAGCCGGTTCTCTCTCGCTCGAATTAGCATAAAACCGCGCGTCAACTTTAAAAGGCCTTGACTATATTGCACGCGCGGAAAGCTCACTGTCTTTTTTCCACTTTGAAAATGTCAATCGATCCAAAATCCATAACAATGCTCCTTTCTTCACGCTCGCCCACAGATCCAGAACCAATAATAGCGATCAACGCGACGGAAATCAACGATACGAAGATAACCCTCGTCTGGGACCCGCCGCGGGGCGAGTACGATGCCTTCGAGGTCCAGTACATCAACTCCGACGACGTTTACGCCCAGAACATCACGTCGATGAACAGCATCACGATAGCCGACCTAAAGCCACATCGCAACTACACCTTCACCCTCGTCGTTCGCTCCGGCACGGAATCAAACTACTTGAGGCGCTCGAATCCATTAAGCGCCAGTTTCACCACAAGCGAGTCGTATCCCGGCAGGGTGGACAAGTTCCATCCGACGGATATACAGCCGAGCGACATTAGCTTCGAGTGGTCGCTGCCCAGCCAGGAGCAGAATGGCGTCATCCGGAAGTTCAGTGTCACTTATGGTCTCGAGGTGCGTATATCTTTATCTTTATTTTTTCTTGTTAGGGAGTGTTGAGGAGATTTGGTGCGTGTGTAAAAATATACGAGTCCTGAAGTGAAAAAACTTTCAATTTTGCAAAACTGTGGTTTATTAATCGGTGAGATTAGTGAGAGACGGTTTGAAAATAATTGAAACACCGAGAAATATAATATTGCTAAAAAAAATCGTTAGAGAAAAACTTTAGCGCGCTAAGACAGTATATTCGTTTTATCTGAGGAAGCACGATAAGATATAGACCGTCGGAAAGAGCTATCTTGCATCGGATTGATACTATTACTTAAGATTATCATCGCCACTGTTATATAGAATCGCGTAACCAGTGCGGCTTTCATTCCGCAAAACGTGTGTGTCCTACTCACAGTGCCACAAAATATTCGCACGTTTACGAAAACCAACACACAATTTTTCAAATCACTATTTGCAGTCGGTAAGATACCACTCTCTGTTTACTCTAATAATCTTCAATAAATCTAGTTAACGCTCTTCGATCGTCCGTCACAATCGCGATCATTGTCTTCCGCGCTCCCTCTGACTTGCTCTCTTTCTCGCGTATACCTAGAATCACACGCTTCTCATGAATATTCATAAAAAGATCCGTCGCTCCACTTAGCTCTCTCGCTTTATCGCGAACAAAAGAACAAAAAAAAAATCACCAATACACCCAAAGCTCACGTCGAAGGTAAACAATGCGACGCGATCATCATCGTGATCGTCATCTGCACTTACGTAATTCTTCACGCATGCACACGTTCCGTTTTCAGGGCTCGGCGCACACGCAGACGCGCGACTTCAAGTCCAGCGAGTTCCGCGGCACGATCAAGAACCTGATCCCCGGCAAGACTTACATCTTCCGCATCCAGGCGGAAACGAAGGTCGGCTTCGGCCAGGAGGCCATCTGGAAGCAGAAGATGCCAATTTTAGCGCCGCCTAAGCCACTTTCCCAAGTAGTGCCGACGGAAGTCTGCAAGAGCAGCACGACGATACAGATAAGGTTCAGGAAGAATTACTTCAGCGAGCAGAACGGTGCCATAACGTCGTACACGATTATCGTGGCGGAGGACGACACGAAGAACGCCAGCGGTCTCGAGATGCCCAGCTGGCGCGACGTCCAGGCCTACAGTATATGGCCGCCGTATCAGGTAGGAAAGTGTGTGTGTGTGTATGTGTGTATGCTTTTAATTTGGATGATGTTCGGAGTAGTTTTGAGGCGTTGCCGATGATATGGTTACACTTACAAAAGTCTATAGGAGAAGACGTGAGTTATAAATCATCCATATTCAATATGACGGTCGACGTTTACCATTTTTAACGCGGTTGGGAGGTACTGGATTCAATGGACATGTCTTTGCAAATGATAATGTTTGTAATGTAGCTGTGAGTGTACGTGCGTCAGTTTAAAAATGCTGAGAGTTCTCGGGAAATTCAGTCATAAAGTCTATACGAAATGTGCAAGGAAAAGGTCACGAAATGCAATAGGATTCAGTGCCAAAGTGCGAGGTCGCATGACAATGATGCACTCGTGAAGTGCTTGTACATTTACATTTGCACTGTAGCTTGATTGCTAATATTGTCTTTTTGATGTCAAAGAAAAACAATATTTTCCAACTTCACTAATTTTTTTCTTTTTTTTTCTTATCGCGAGAAACGCGATTAGTAAAAATTGATATTTAGTTTTTATACCTAAGTGGTGGTGGTCAGTTAATGTAATTTTTTCTTTTTTGTTAATCTAATTGCCGGCCAATATAACTTATATAGAAAACATTACGTAAACGTGAAAAACAGTTTCTAAAATAAAGATCTATAGCTTTGAATTAATTTTTTTTTCCATTTCCTGTATAGTGATTCAACTGAATATGTCACCTACGCGATAAAACTTTATACTCGATCACGCTAGATTTATATTTTCGATGTAACCTAGAAACGTCGGTATTTATTGACGAGCGTTTGCTTCTTTTTTATGTAAAATCACGTTCACGTTATTTATACGATTTATGTAGCGTTTTTAGCCACAGTGTATTTATATGTAACTCTGTTAACTGTATAAAAACTGTTCAGGTGATGGAGCCGTACTACCCCTTCAAGAACGGCTCGGTCGAGGACTTCACCATCGGTACGGAGAACTGCGAGAACAAGAGCGGCTACTGCAATGGTCCGCTCAAGTCCGGGTCGACCTATCGGGTGAAAGTTCGAGCTTTCACGGCGCCCGACAAGTTCACGGACACAAGCTACAGTTTCCCCATACAGTCCGGTGAGTGTCGACCCCTCCGATTCGAATTCTCCTTGATATTGATTATATTGTTACAGTTGGTGGAGGTGATGTTTGACTCTTTGAGTTTTTTATTATTGGTATTCGTTTCTGTATTCATTTGATTTAATGCTCAAAGGGTTGAATCTAGCTTTTTAAATTTACGAAATCTTTAAGCCCTTACGGAATCTAAATACAGTTTCAATAAGCCTTTCAAGTTGTATGATGAGTCACAAAGTATTTTTTTAATTAAGAAACAAAGTAAAATTCGGCAGAGTACAGTATTTTTTTTATTAAAAAACAGTTAAACAAAGTAAAGTTACATCCAAATGTGCGAAAGTAAACGTTAAAAAAAACGTATAAAATAATGCTCGCAAAAAAAAATTCATGCTTAATTATTTCGTGCACATGCCTCGCCTAAGGATTGCTGTTGGCAGGTAAGCTGATCGTCGTGAACGTCTTGTAAACGAGCAAAGTTTGTTGATGAGATGAAAAGCGCATATATATGTATATCCCTTCCAAAAACTATTGTTTGAATAGAAAAACAGCAACAGCCACAGCAACAGCAACAAAACAGAGCAAAGATATACACGTCACATGCAAACAGCGTATCTGTCTATAAACATTGAAAAGCAAAAAAAAAAGAGAAATGCCGTACAACGCAAACCATCACACGTACTTACCATTGACACACATACCTTCTCTCTCTCTCTCTGTCTCTCTCTATCTCTCTCTCTCTCTCTCTCTCTTCCTCGTAAACACGTACGAAACGTGAAGAGAGCCCACACTTGTACACATTTATACACACTTATGTACACACTCGCAAGAATTGTGTTTGAGAATCTCTTGCATTGCCATGCACGCTGCTTTGGTTTTCGTCATTCGTTGTTCGTGATGTGTGATGAGAAATGATGTGTTTTTTCTCTTTTTTTATTATATCTATATTCACGTGTGTCTGTGTAAAAATAAACAAGCACAGCTACCCATATTAAGTCGTTACTTGATCGTTCATCCTTCTCTGTTGCGAGAGCAGATAAGGACAATACGGCAATCATAGTCGGCGTAACGGTGCCGATTGTGCTGCTGCTCGCCCTCCTAGGCATCGGACTGCTGATCAGGCGGCGCAGAAGCCAAGGGCGCAAGACCACCGAGACCAGAGCAACCGACGACCTATCGCTGCCCGACAGCGTCATCGAAACTAGGTAATGTATACGCATGCGTTTGTACGTACTTCGATTCACGGTTTTGTGTGAGCGAAGGATGTCTAAAGGCCGGTGGGGTTGAAGTGGGCGCTGCACGTGCGCGAATTTGCTTTTGTAATTCGCTGTGAGTTAATATAGGCGATTGGGGACAACGACTCTGTTTATTTTTAGGGGGACTTTATGGGTTGTTATTATTTGATTTACACAAATAATTAAAGAACGTGAAAAACTAAAATTACTACTAAATCTTTATAAGTCTCAGTGCAAGATTTAGAATAATTACTTTGCAATTTATCTGCAGTCTTCAATGTGTCATTTCCTCGTGCGATGAGTCACATAAGAAACTCCCACATTGTTTTCTAGCCCGAGCGCCTCGACAATAATGGGCGCACCTTGTTTTAAACGATAAAATTGCAAGTTGCACTTTAGCGTTGCATACAATTAAATCACGCCAAGAATAAACTCAGTCTTTTTTTTTAAATTTTTTTTTATCTATTAAAACCGATAATTTTTTTTAAATTACCAATTTCTATAACTTGACTAATAATTCATTGATGCCCTTCAGTCGACCAATAAGAGTGGAGAACTTCGCCGAGCACTACCGGATAATGTCGGCAGACTCGGACTTCCGGTTCTCCGAAGAGTTCGAGGAGCTAAAGCACGTCGGACGCGATCAGCCCTGCACGGCAGCCGATCTGCCTTGCAACAGGCCGAAGAATCGATTCACCAATATCCTACCCTACGATCACAGCAGATTCAAATTACAGCCTGTTGATGACGAAGAGGGCTCCGATTATATCAATGCCAACTACGTACCCGTAAGTAGAGCAATGAGATTTTAAGTTTAGAAAGAAGGGTTTATCCCTTGGTCAGCGTGAAATTTTGTCTTCGCTTTTGTTTGTATTGGCGAGATGAATCGTTGGCAAGGGAGAGCAAAGTGACAGACTCCACATTGGATTGCGCTTATTTAGCAATGAACCAAACACTAAATCTGTCAGACGATTGTTTCTCATCTTTATTTCGGTTTTCTGTTTTTCTCAAATTTAAACTCAATAAATCGTAGTAAATTTTGATGATACGATTAAAATTTTTAAACTAGTGAGAAAAATATATTTGAATGTTGCCTATACATTTACATAATGCCGAGAAAATATAATGAAACATTTTTTTTCGTAGGGTCACAATTCACCGCGAGAATTCATCGTGACGCAAGGTCCGCTGCACTCGACGCGCGACGACTTCTGGAGAATGGTATGGGAGAGCAACAGCCGCGCCATCGTTATGCTCACGCGCTGCATCGAGAAGGGCCGTGAGAAGTGCGACCACTACTGGCCCACCGACACGCTTCCGGTTTATTATGGAGACATATCCGTGACGATACTGAACGAGGCCCGCTATTCCGACTGGAGCATCACCGAATTCATGCTCCGCAGAGTAAGTTCTCCTCTTTTGTCATGCCTATGAAGTTTGGGTGAAAGTGATTTTATCGGATAATCGAATTTGGGGTATAGGGATTATTCGAATATTCAGAGCTATTGTGCGTTGTTTGTAAGTTGGATGGAAGAGAAATTGTTGTATGTGTGAAGCGATGTGATATCATTTTGTGATAAACTAACGTTTCTCTGAAGTGCAATCCGTTCTGATAAATAAGGAATGTGAGAGAAAGATACTTTTATTATATACGAATGTAATCTTGATTCTCTGTCCTCATTGCAAGTTCGTAATCACTTGAGCCTACTTTTAATACCCGACAATGAATCAGATTGATTAGACGAATTTTTAGCTTTAACCAACTATTATAGATTAGTCGAGGTTACTGATTAATTCTGTGAACCAAACCATTCATTGTTAATAATTAATCCACGATAACGCAACACTAATCATTTTCTGTTCCTCTCTATCACAGGGTGACTCGAAACGCGTGATTCAGCACTTCCACTTCACGACTTGGCCGGACTTCGGTGTTCCATCACCTCCTCAAACTCTCGCGCGTTTCGTTCGCGCGTTTAGGGAACGTGTGCAAGCCGATCAGCGGCCCATAGTCGTGCACTGTAGCGCCGGCGTCGGGCGCAGCGGCACCTTCATCACCCTCGATCGCATTCTCCAGCAGATCCTCGTCAGCGATTACGTCGACATATTCGGCATCGTGTGGGCGATGAGGAAGGAACGCGTCTGGATGGTGCAAACCGAGCAGCAGTACATTTGCATACACCAGTGTCTGCTTGCGGTCCTCGAGGGTCAGGATACGACGGGCCCACCACGCGAGATCCACGACAATGAGGGCTTTGAAGGTAGTGACAGTTTTTACGGAGATTTAGGGAGACACGGTGGTTTTTGTTTTTATTTTTTTTCTATTATGGTTAGGTCAATGATTTTTTAATATATAGTTTTTTTTTATTTGTTTTATACTTGTTCAAAATAAGATTCAGCTTAAATATTGATTTCATAGTTGGATATCTTATTTTTTTCTTGAATAATGTCTTGGGTGTGCCCTTGTGACCCTGCTGAGCATTGCTATGAAAAATAATTTTGTTTTGATAGAGAAATCATTTTGTTAACTAATTATTAATTTGCGATTAATGAAGTTAATCTTTTAACTATTGAATTCCAAGTGTAAAAAAAACTTAAAAAAAAAAAAGAAAAAAATTTTAAAGAAATTAAAAAATGTTTTTTTTTTTTTAAAGTAATTTATTTCTGTTGGTAAGAAAATACTTTGAAGTACAGAAAGTACTTGCTTTTTATTTGCATTTTAAAGTAGAACATTCTGATCTTCACCCATTCGCTCTTTGAATTTAGGAAAGAATAATCGAAGCTCGGTCGAGAGCGAAAAGAGCCCAGTCGAGGCTGACAATGACAATGACAATGAAAATGAAAATGAAAATGAGAATGAGAATGAAAATGAAAATGAAAATGAGAAGGACAGGTGACATTCGAGCAGCGAATACTACTCCGACGGTAATTTTTTCAAAAGATGTCCAGAGAATTATCGCCCGTTGCTTGGATTTTTTATTTTTACGTACTTTTTTCGAATATTTGCACGCTATTCGTGATGTTTTTTTGTCATTATTTTTTACTGCAACGCCTCGAAGCACGAGACGCACGCAGATGTTTTGTTATTATTCATCCAAGGAATGAAGCATGCTATTTTTTTCATAAATGAATGAAATTTAATTTTTTTATGTGCTTTTTTTGTAAATACATTGAAAGATTCTTCGGGCGTCTTCCGTACATACTAGTACGTCTACTCGTATGAGTACTGCCGAAATGTACGGCAGTCGTCGTAGTTTGGCGCTACTGTAGGACGAAAAGTGCCCGTAAAAAAGTTTTTGACAGCAGCGCTCTGAAAATTGAGAGAACTGCCGCTCAAAATGAAAGGTGCATTGCCTGCGGTAGAGTAAGTACAGCAGACGCCCGAAGAATAATTCAGTGTAGATACGTAACGTCTTGATGTAATATTTTATGAAATTTATTCAATCTTGAGACATTCTATATAATGAATACCATAAGTTTCTGATTTGAAAATTAATTTTAAATGTTGTATATAATGGGGTGTGTAATATATACCACTTTGTGTTTGTATGTGTAGTCTGTAATATTTTCGTATCGTCTATACCTATTACTGAAATAATATATTGGCAAAATAGATTGCAGATGTTTTCATCATTAGTTAAAAAATAGGATACATTATAAAATTAAAGTCCTATTAGTTTATAACATATATGTAGTAGGTATTATAGTATAATTAGAGTTTTATTTCAATTTTGCATGATAATAGATTTTTTTTATTTTTCATTTTTATTTTAGCATTTCGTTTTGCTTTTGTTTTATTATTGAAGAAATAGTTGTTTGTAATTAAAGTAGTTTATTGCAGGCACTATAAATTTTATTGCTAATTTCAGTTGTGCCAAAATATTACAATGGCTAAATAATTTCGTTATTAACGTGATTCAATTTGTCAGTCATAGTCCTATATCTAAAAATTTACGGTTTTAGTAGTTTAAAGCTATTCTTGGAAATAAATACTGTTTATAAAATACAAAGATATTGATGATTTATCATGTTTGCGTACCAAGGAAAAATGTAAATTACATTTTAATAACCTTGCCTATTCAACACTATTTTACATTTTTATTTTATCACTAATCTTTCGGAAAAACTCACATTCCATAACAGCGTTAATCCCTTCAATCCAAAGCATAAATTACCTTATTCAAAACATTATGCATATTTTACATTTATAAATACAATCACCATGCATATTAAATCAACTTGCATTTGGCTGCTCCAAATATATAAAAAAAAAATCTATGAATCGCCAGTAAGCATGAAATTGTCAAATATATATGTATGAACATATAAATATTGTGCACGAGAAAAAAGTGCAGGGCCTTTGTAGGGCGGTTCCTCCCGAATAACCCGTGTAACCTTGCTCCAATTATCGTTACAGATGACGAAGGTATCGCTGAGTCGGGTATGTGATGAGCGCGAAAGACTGATACCAAGCGGCTCGAGGAGGGACAGCAGCAGCAGCATCAGCAGCATCAGCAGCATCAGCAGCATCAGCGTCGACCAGGAGATGGAGATGGAGGAGGAGGAGGAGGAGGAGGTGGAGAAGACGGAATCGGAGGAGGAGAGCAGCAGTCTCAAGACGACGATGAAGGCCAAGCTGACGAGGTCGCCCGAGAGCTTACAAGACATTCCGATCGATTCGTCGCCGCTGATCGACCGACGTCGACTGAGTCGGTGACAGGATGAGCATCATGACGACGACGACGATGACAGGATCCTTTGAGAAGGATTATATGAAAACACTAAGAAGCAGCAGTAGCAACACACGCATACACACAGTCTCCGTCCATTATCGGACGTTCGAGAGAACGTTCTGAGCGAGCGGTCGACGGTAGTCGAGGATATATTATTATTTCAAACGGCGTTTGAAAATAACGATACGGGGCGTACGTACGCGTGAGAGTGCGACTTTTTAAAATAAGATTTGTTGTTCGCATGTAATGCATTATATTTAATTTAAAAAGAGATAGGGAGCGATGATGTTGGTAAACTTTGTGAAAGTTTATTTGAATTGTTTTCGTGTAAACGAATGAGATTTGTTAATCGAAGATTGACGATAGTTGATGCGAAAGACAATGATGCTTGGGATAATTGATTGATTAAGAATTTATTTTATTCTAACGTATGCTTTACATTTGACTATACGATGACAACGAATGGTTTGTAATTTAATCGATTTGGAATTCCATCGAACTTTTTAAATGAATTTTAAATTGAAAAATAAGTAGGTACGCATTTACCTATATTAAATGTACTTTTAATCAATCAATAATATTCTGTTGAGAGATGTATGCGAAAAGAATCTCAAAAGTATTGCCCTTGCTTAAAGAGGATTTACTTAATCCTGCGTACTCAAAACCTCGACTACCTCGGCGATTACGTTTATTTCTTGTAAATAATTAGTTACGTTATATCGAGCGATTAATTATAGTTCTTTTATGAACATTCGTTAGTTAGTTTTGTGATATAAAATGCAATTATGAATTCTATTATTATGGCTCTATAACGGGCTATAATTCTAATTACTTGAGTATATTATACGATAAAAGTAATTATTAAATGCTAATTTTATAAAGCTTAATCAATAAGTTATTTCGTTATTATAACTAATCCATTCAGTTTAGTCGGTATATTGCTCAAGTTGTTATGATTTCTAAGTTTACGAAAATGCCACTCAGATTCGGAAAAACGATTCGGGTTAATCGAAAAGCAGACGAGCGATTTTTCAATTGTATCGGATACTAAAACAGAAAAGAGCCAATGCGCCAAGATATGCCCGAAAATTGCACATACTGTGAGTATAGTCGAACCTCATTAAAAGGGCTTCTGAAAAAAATGCCCTTGTAAAAAGAGAAACGTATTCGGACCTGGATATTAATCCCGATACTCATTAAACTTTCCCCCTTTTAAGATTAAAGAAAAAATGAAATAAAAGTAAACAGGCGAAAATCTGTGGGAACAAGAAACTCGCATCTTCGTAGAAAGCCATATTCTCTCGCGGAAGTATTCTCTCCCTTCGCGCAACGCGAGAGATGCGAAAGTAAAAAAAAAAGAAAAATAATAACTAAACCGTCATAACACGAGTTGCAAGTCTCGGATCTTTTGTTTCGTTTTCTTATCCGTGAGAAGTATTAAGAGCAAACCGAGCGCGCGTTTAAACGATTGTAATGATCAAAGAGCGCAAGTTTCGCCAATTGTATATGTGAGGAAAAGAGTGTATTTATAATTTTTCTACTTCGTTGATTGCGTACGAATGTTGACGATGGCTTGATTTTCGGCCCTGAACCCAATAATACAGTTACATACACCGTGCTAAAGTAATCGTAATCGCAAAATTATGAGAATCGATTTCTTTTTTGGAGAATGTTAAGACGTTAAATGACTATACGAATGAAAGCAGCCAGATGGAACTTTTTTAATTTTAAATGTACGCTTCGAAGCGTGTTATAAACACATATCGCTAAATCGCAAATTGCTGAAAGGTGCCACGGTCCTCGTTGGGCGTTAAATGATGATTCTGAGTTACCGACAAAGTGAGGGGAAAATGAGATAATAACTTTCGCTTAGTTAAGAATGAACTAGTCTTCGCGTTCTGTTTTTTTTTTTTTATTATTCCGAGACGAACTAATTGTATAAATGTACAATACGAATCATTTTTAGGCGGTATTTCTTTCATTTTTAACAATCGTACGTTTGTCGGTAAATCAGTCTTCCTAGAACTTAAGTACTTGTAAGCTATAAATAATAGTAATTAGACATTTGTCTGAGAGACGTCGCTGTCGTTTTTACAAGAAAGAAAAACTAAGTTGCAAAGGTCAAACATTCTATCAAGAATTGTATTATTGCTATTATTACGATTGTTATTGTTTTTGCAGCATTTTATTATTATTATAAATAGTAATATCATTATCAATTAGTATTATTAAAACGAAGTATCGTCATTGACACCTCTGTATTATTTTTGCCATTTTTATTTCTTTATCGCGCTTCTCAACTTATTTTTGTCTCGATTAACTGAAAAGAGTGTCAAACGATGATTTACCGAGCGAGAAACGTTGATAGCCTTGTGGAATTCGTCAATTCCTGGTTGGTAAAGCTGTTTTTATCAATTTGAAATTCTATTTTTTCACGAACGCGATCTTGCATTTTAGTGGCGCCGAGTTGAAATTGTATACATTAACAATATTGTTTTTTTTTGTTCGTTTGATTAATACATTTATTTTTACGCTGCCGTATAATTGAACATTACTTTTTTTTAACGCGTTTGCAATTGCGTTTTTTTTTCAATCAATATTTTTCACATCACGAAGAACAAAAAGTCATGACAGATTTCAGAATAATTCCCCCTTTGTACTTAAATAACGAAAAAAGTCGCTATGTGTTCGGGAACGTAAGATGTAATTAATTTTGTACAAAATATTACAATAAGTTTGCAATTTCGAAAGAAAATAAAAACAAATAAAAGCAGATTATATATTGTCGCGCAATAGGCCTAAGATATATTCAATGCCCCGGCAAGAATGTATGTGTATAAGAACAAAGCGTAGATTAAAGCAGAAAAAAGAAGCAATGCGGAGAGCAGGATAATCGATAAATTATCGTCTGTAGATTGACGAATTATTCCAATTTTCAGTATGTAAAGCTACATAGTTTGTAGATCGAACAAAGAAGGAGTGTCTCTTGTTATTAAACGAATTTTGAACAAACGATAACGCATCACAGTTGTACCTACTACACGTGCTACAAATAGAGACATCTTCCTCTGCCGTTGTGACAAGAGAGATAGGCTCGCCACCCCTCTTACGTTATTCTGTGATAATTGATAAATTGCAATTGTCTATCGATGTTCTGTCGCAGATGAGTAATAGCCAAACTTACCCCTCCCCCTGTACACACCCGCGCTCGTTTATTATTGATTCGCATTTCACACTATTATTGGCGTTAAAGTTAAAGATCAATTTTATGGTTATTACACTTGGTGAAAAAAAAAAATGTATGGATACATTTGTGTAGGTCGGCCTTTTTTACGTCATCGAATGTGTATCTTAAAACCGATATTACAATTTTTACTCAGAGAATGTTGTAAGCAGTTAATGTTTGTATATTATTGAAGATGAAACTTCCTTTTTATATAAAGAAACATGTCAACTTTTTAAAACTTTTTTGACATTTTTTAATAACTTTATTAATAGAAATACTGTATAAAGAGAAAAACTGACATTGTATAAATTTTTATTTAAAATTCGATGAACGCGCATAATAAACATGGTGTTCTTAAGGAAATTAAAATGCTCTTGTTTATTTTCTCACAATCCTTTACCATTTTTAAAAACATGCATATATAAATTATATAGTATAAAAGTTAAATTGCTACTAATTTATTTTTATTGTTTCTCATATAAAAAAATTTTTTTTTTTTTTCTTAAAAAGTATATGAATATTCAAGTCTAAGGACGGCTGTTCATGACTGGACATGAACTTTCAAGTGTTAACTCTGATAGACCCGAATTCGACGGTGACTTTGGTAAACTTGATTTATCTTTGCTTTTTTGTGAATTGTTCTCTACACCAGAATCAGTTTTTGATGCCCTTCCTGTAAACAGAAATTGTCTGTTAATTTTTTCCCCTTCAACAATTATAAATATGTAAGTAATGATAAACTATATTGCTGTACTATTAAGAAATTTGTAACTTTTTTAGTTAGTTATTTTGATTATTTAAGTACAATAATTACAGAGTTTTTACATAAGTGCACTTCTCGTAAGTTTTATAATATTCTACCACTCTGTAGAAGTTTTAAGTCAATATAAAATATTCATTTATTCTTGCGTGAATTAATAAAATTTTTACATTTTTGGACGCCTCAAAATTTTTTGAAAACTTAATAGCAAAAAACCAAATTGATACTTGAAGCTTTCACAGAGGTAGAATATTATGAAACTTAAGATGAGTACTTGATTTTGTATATGCTTGAAAGTATTTATTTTTATACAATAGCTATGAAACGGTTAAATTTGATCTCTAGCCGGTAAAGATTACGTATTGCATCCCTTTAAATAAAATTGATTCCTCTCGTTTGAACTCAAAAAAATGATAAAATCAACAAAGAAAATAGATTTGGAAATAAAATTAAAAAAAAAAAAAGAAAAAAGAAAGTGTAATCCTACATCAGATATCGCTACTTATATACATTTCTAAAACGAGGAAAGGAATATCAGAAATGGTCATTAATAAAAACGACACTTTCCTCTGATCTGTCCAAGAATCCTCGAGAATATCCCCCGTATATGATCGTCCGGTTTGTCGCTCGGCGCGTCGCCCTCGACCGGCACCTTCCTGCGCGAGAGGATCTGCTTCAGTGAGCGGCCCCGGTTCGACTTGCTCCCGTTACCGCCGCTGCTGCCGGTGTGCTCCTTGTTGTCCGAGAGCCGCAGCATTCGCGTGAGCGAGTTGAATTTCTGCTTGCGCGTCGGCTCGTCGCTCGTCGAGCTGGAGACTGGGACGTCCGGCTGATGGTTCATTGATTGATTTATATAGGTTCGTAGTGGTTTTTCAAGGATAAATATGTGCGATATTTTTTGTAACTTTTGTTGGTAATTGGAAAACTTTCGAAACTTTTTTTTTTTTTCCTGGAATTCCATTTAGGAATAGATATAATTATTGTACGTGGAACAAAGATAAATTGAGCTTTCGAACAATAGAATTAGTCAGAAGCATGATGTCGATTCGGTTCACAAAAAAATCAGTGCATCACTTAGCACCTTTATCGAGAATGACGCGTAGAAAGTCGTGAAGATGTGCCAAAGGTTATAGTGACGCATGACATGAATATCGTTTTTGCCTTTCGGCAAAATCATTGTTACACTAATTGTATTTCGTTATCTTAATATTCGTAATTGTTTGATTCATTGGGACTTGAAAAAAAAGAGTGAGCCAAAGATTGAAAGGATATTTTATACTAAATCTTCGATCAATCATTAACTATAAATTGAACAAAAAAATCTTAATCTCTTTGTTAATTTCGATCTCTGTGCCCGCTAATTGCAGTGAATCATCGAGCGAGCTTGATGAAAGGAAATCAAGTAATAATGGCGATGAAGAGATATAATATTTACTTTCCGACCGGGAAAGCCTCTTGTGTAAAATGCAGAATAGAATTTGCAAATTTAAATGGAGCTTTTAGAAATAGATTACACTCAGATTTTGATGTAAGCGACCTAAAAACACGGTTGGCCCTCCTCCATTATTGCCTGAACAGTTTTAACCCAATTTCTAATGTGGAAAGTATTATAATATCAAACATTATTGATCATCATAACTCTA
>JAPYZO010002360.1:0-27805 GCA_030522905.1 Torymus flavipes
TCAGTGACATCCTTAGACAAAATAATGACGTAAATAAACTTTCTAAAATCTTTCACGATGTTTACTTAAAAACTATAAATAAAGTTTATCTATATCCATTACCCGTGTAAACAAATTAGCTTCTATGCACGAGCACTTTCGCGATTGAATATTCCTTAAAAATCTCTGGTGAGACCCAACTATACTTATATCATTAGGAAGCTTACAATTTCTTTAGAGATATCGTATCATTTCCGGAGCAACATTCAATGATCTCCCATAAGACCCGTGCTAAAAAGTGAATCTTCAAATATCTCGTTTGCAAAAATTTGCCTGGCAACTGGGTTTGAAACTAAAGGAATTTTTTTTTTTTTTTTTTTTTAATTAATAACAACCTCTAGAAGTTTCATTCAGATATCCAGTGTTTTCATTCACTAATGAGCCACCTTAAGAAAATAATTTTCTTTTATTTGAATAATTCATTTTTTAAAAGCTATTATTTGATTTATCACGAATCAATAAGGGATGTTTAAATATATATATTTTTGCAAAAACAGAGAAACGAGGGACGTTTATTATACAATTGATTTAACAAATTACGAAATTCAGAGTTTAAATTGAAACTTTAATAATTGAATCCAGAAATTAATTAAAACTTATAAGTATATTTACTGCCAGCCCCTTAGGGGTCCTTTTAATTAATCAATGGTTGATTTAATAAATAGTACCAAAAATATAACAAAATTCCGAACTCCATAAATTCTAACTTTTATAACAAAACAATCAAAATTCAAACGCGCTTCGCGCGTATTATTTTATTTTTGAGGTTATGAACTTTATATTTTTCACTATGATTTCGTTTTAATGTGTTTCAAAATTCAAATCTGGCGCATCCTAATTCATACAGACCAATCAAATCAATCTTTCAATGCTTCGTAACATCCGGCCATCGTGTTTCTTTTTCAAGATAAAAAATCAAGTGTCCAGTTCAATAAATATATCTATAAACTTTCTACCGACATCTCCTTAGGGGTCCTACCGACAAACCACCGCACACCTTAATCAACATTTCCCTCACCATTCCCAATTTCTCGCCCAACTCAACTATTAAACTCTACTCTCCAGAAATAATTTAACAAATCATACCCGACGACCATAAAGCTCCCATTTTTCGCAACTGCGAAAAACTCGCACGAGTCATCGAGCCGTTCCCATTTCTCATATACCCTTCTCGCACCTGCGAAAGCTCCGCGCTCTCTAACTTCTTTAATTCGAAAAAACCATAGCTCTCCCCGGTAATAACGCTCTAAATCACGCGCAAAAAGACCAGCCCGACTCCAAAACACCTGAGAATATCGACCGGCGCAAGCGGGCGCTTCTAGGGGGTGGGGGGAGCCGCCCACGGCTGTGTGTGCAGCCCACGCCGTGTATAAGAGATTAAGCCGTAAACCCCCGACGCGAGCGCATCGTCGCCTTAATAACCCCGACAGATAAAGTCGGATAATTTTCTAATCTCTCTCTCTCTCTCTCTCTCTCTCTCTCTTCCCCTCTCTCTCCCGTCTCCACGTATAACGCATCCATACCGCGTGCTATCGATTTTTCTCTTAAAAAAAAAAAATATTCATATACACACGCTCGCTCGTGCAAGTAATAACAACGAAACCAATATACAGTTAAGGTAAACACCCATATACGCGTACGGACGATAGAGCTCTAAATTTCGCGAAAAGCTCGAGAGCTGTCGTCGTAAAAAACGCGAGTTTATGGCCGTCGGCTGCGGCGGTAATACCCTTAAAAATATCCTTAAAACTCTCTCCCACCGTGTGCGTGTGTATGTACCGCATATGTATACACGTGTATGCATGTACGTATACGTAGGGTATATATACAGTCACGCTCGCTCGCTTGCGCGCAGCAGCAGCAGCTAGACGAAAAAGAGCGCCCCGGCGCGAATAAGTGGCCCGGGGCGTTTTCCCTCGTCTCCCTCTCTCCTCCCCCGCACCGAGAAGTAGCAGAGAGGGAGAGAGAGAGAGAGAAACTGCAAGACGCCGCGTATACTGCAAGTTGGGTGCGCGCGACGAGGACAGCCTCCTCTCCACCCAGCAGCAGCTCTCGCTCTCTCCCTCCCTCTCTATCAGTCTGTCGCCGTCGCATGGACTCGCCTGCATGTGCAAACACTGCACGTTTTATCGACCCTCGCGCGCGTGGCAGCGGCAGCGGCAGAGCGGAACAGCTAGCTAGCCAGCCAGCCAGCACCGCCGCACGCGGTGGCGCGCGGGCCTACCTCCGTCGCGCGCACTGGCGGCGCAAGATCGCCCGAGGGAGAGAGACGAGGAGAGAATGAGAAAGAGAGAGGGAGAAAGAGAGAGCTTAGGTTAGGATCCCCGTCGATGACGGCGGCGACGAGAGTCTCGCGCGCGCGCCCGACGACGACGACACGTATAAGCTCCCTTGCTCCGTTTCGTCATACGCGCGAGTTGGTTCTCTGGCAGTGTGCGTTATTATACCTCCATATATACATCCAGGTGTGCATGTAAGTGCGTGTTCCGGGCTTAGTTGGTTATCAGTCTATATACATATAATCGCACGTGCGTGTTTCAACAGCCCGACATGAGAGAAGAAACGCAACCCTGAAGATGCAGTGACCCATCAGCTGAAGCTCTCTTTCGCTTATACTTTGCGACTCCGTTCTCCATCTATCATCTCTCCCTCTCTCTGTTCTCGCTCTCTCTCTCTCTCTCTCTTCTGCGAGAGATATTCGCCTTTGTGCGACATATACGCGCGTGTGTACTTAAGGAGATCGGGACTCGCGAAGGACGGTTCGGTCGTGTATTGTTTTCTCTCGTATATAGCGTGCCTGCTTGTGTGTGTGTGTGTGTGTGTCGCAGCGAGACAGAGAGAGAGAAATATTTAAGACAGTGCCGGAGGAGAGATGGTAATGGCTAGGTGGTCCAAGGCCACCACCGGCGTCGTCGGCCCAGCCGAGGAGTGTACGTACGTGTTGTTGTTGCACACAATTTTTTAGACCGGCACGCCGCCCCGCGCGACTTGTGCCTTCTTTTGATCTCTTTACTCGCCGGAGCTTTTTCTCAGCCGCCGTCGCCGCCGTACGTTGTATGCACACACATACACAGATGCATATAAGCAAACAGTGTGTATTCGCGTATTTTTTTCACGTGCAGCACCACTGAAGATATCGCCGGCCCTGCGCGCGCTATGTAGCTCTCCCTCCGCTTGAGAGGAGAGGGAAAAGAGACTGTGCTTTTGTACGAATTCGCGTTCATTCCCTCTCCCACCCCCTCTCTCTGCCTTTTGTTTCAAACTCTCTCTCTCTCTCGCTCGGCAAAAGTACCAACGTGCGCGCGCTCGTGTATGTCTACGCTCTTGCTTCGACTTTTCTCCGATTTTTCGCTTTTTATTTTTGGATATACTTTATGCGGCTGTAATATACCACCACTGGCTCGCTCGCGGCTCTTTCAGTCCTTGCGCCGCTTGCACATGCACCCACGTAGCTCATAAACGTGCCTCTCTTTCTCTTTATTCCCCCTTTTTCTTCCTTTTCCCGTCTCGTGTGTGTATATATATATATATACGTGACGCTTCTTATTAGCGGATATGCGAGCGTGCGCGCACGGAAACCACACCTCCGCGGATACGCTCGCGCATCGAGTTTCGCGCAACAAGTCCTATGTAGCGAAGCCGTACTTTGCCTCTTCGTTACAGCGAGATTCTTGAAAAAGCATATATTCTTTTCGCGCACAAGAGCTAGAGCCGAGGGTCCGCCGAAAATTTGAATTTCCCGCGGCGAGCGGGAATGTAAGCACGCGGGGAACAGTGCGTGCTTTCGCGCCTTTTTTCGTGGGGGGCGCGCACACATACGGGGGCGCCGGTGGGCGTGTCTGCAGCATCTCGTCGCGACCAGAGACGTGTGCGGCTGCGCCCCATCATGCGAGAGAGACAGAGAAAGAGAGTTTATTTACATTTTTCCCATCACCTGTTAAATTCCGCAGCTCCATGTGGCGGCCACGACGGCGGGGCCGGCTATACTTGACGTGCCTGCATATCTATATATTGTGTGTGCATACGCGTATCCGACCTTGCATTAGCGTAATGCAGTCTCGACGCGGCTCGTTAGGCGGGGACGGGAAATTTGCAGCTTACTTTCAATTATGAAATTACTGTCGTTTTATCTTTAAGATTTTCTTTAACTTGATTAAGCTCGTAAATTTGCACAATTAAGGCTTTCTAACTTTAAGTGCGGAGGTACTGGATTAATTAAGAAATTTTAAGTGCCTTGATTTATTTTTTGGAAATGAGGTTTACAAAATTATGCGAAATTTTTATAGCTAAATTACGATAAATAAGATACGAAAAAGATTAAATTTTTACACATGTCTCGTAGAGCAAGTTTTTTCTGTACTCTAAATATGATAGTTAATACAATATTTAAAAGTTGTCCACTTCCGAAATAGCGAATGAACAGCGAAAAGTGCACTATTTAAAAAAAAAAAAGTTGATATAAACTACTAAAATAGCGGATACCCACTATTTCATAGTGCAGATATTCACTATTTCGGCAGTGCGCGACTTTTTACTACTGGATAGTGATTTTTTCACTATTTTACATTTAAAAAGTATTTATTCATTCCAGTATTAGTTTCAAACAGTTCAATCTTTTTAAACGGATAAATCTATTGACTTTATTTTTCTATAAAAGACCTCTTTTCAACCATTGAATTCTATGCAGTTTTGAAAAATTTTATTTGCTCAATAGACTTTAACTCAAATGCAGTGAGCTACGTAATCCTTATTCAATTTTATGAGCATGAAAGAGTAGTGATCGAATTAGAAAATCGTTCTTTAAATGACTTTTGAAAGAAAATAAAATTTGAAAAATAATAATTATTTCTTACAAATATCTAAAAAAGAAAATATCGATAAGCTTACCTTTATTAAAAAAATGATAAATGGAATAAAATGATCATAAAAGTTTCATAATTATGTCAGAGAAGCTGCAAATTTTTTAACCAACTAGGTAACTAAATGAAAATTTTTAAGATGAAAATAGCTTCTTCGAGATGCTGATATTAGCTTTGGCATATGCGTACGATCTACCATCTTATGCGTAAGATTCTTAACGGACCGCGTTTCGTTTATGCGCAAAATATTTTGACGCCGAGGAATTCCACAAGTCTTTCTCCGCGCTATGACGGAAGCGCATTTTAAAATATTATGTTTTTCGAAAGCGATACTTAATTCTTTAATATTAATTATGCATGCCCATAGTAATGTAGATTTTAGACAATTTAGAATATAGGGTAAGTGTGGATATTATTACTGGATATCAGTACGGCTATTGGGAATAATAATAGTCAAAATGCAGCAATAAAGCAGCGTTAAGCACATGTCCTGCATGTACTCTTGCTGCTTCACCATTATTTTAGCATATTGCTGTAATTGGCACACAGTGGCATTGCATAGTAATACACGCAAATGTATGTACCATACTTATTTGATACGTTTGACTACAAATGTTTATTTTGACCAATAGAAAACAAATATAATATTGTCGTTAAGAAAAAAAAAAAAATAAATAAAAATCTGCCGTAATACCTACACTTATCTTATTTTTTGTGGTCAATAGACAATGAAGAATAGTTTTTAAATCCTGAACATTCTTATAAATATATTTAACATGAAAATGAAAAGTTATTAGTTTGAGAATAATTTTATTAGTAATATCTTTCGATAAAATAAGATTTATTTAAATATTATAAGTATATAATCACAAATTTATGACAATTGAAATATATTTGAAAATACGGTAACCATATTATTAATTATTTCGTGAACTTCAGTCCCCAATCATATTTAGTACAATAAATTAAATATTTCCGAAGAAACCAATATTCCCTGATACTTCGCAACACTGAAGATAAAAAAGTTTTCTGCAACTTTACATCGCTCACACCGATTCAAACATACAGTGTGGCAAGACATCTTCTGAAGATACTGAAAAATTTACTTTACAATAGAATACTGTTGGAGTTTCTTCCTACTTTTGCTTTTTTCTGTCTTTTTTTTATTGTAGCAGTAGAAGGCTTGCGATTCTACCTCGTTCCTATATATTTTTGTACCAATTTCAATGCACTTTTCAATACATTATTTTTATTCTATACATTCGAGTTCATATTACATTTATTCTGCCTTTCTGTAGAAATCTATTATTGTACATTGACCGTTATCATATTTAGCTTTTTTTTGCCACTGTTACGTCTATTATTTTTTCTATTATTACTTTTTAATATTCACGACTCAAAATATATTAAAAAGAATGTAACTACTCAAATCAACACAAAAACAATTGTAATAAATTGAAAATTTGTTAATAAAAATCTTGTATTAACGTCTAAATCGGCTTGTTTCTTGCCTTTTATCTCTTTTTAATCTATTTCTTATATTTAGTTAAGTAATTCTATATAACAATACTATTACTCATTTGGTATCGTGTATTTTAAGTGTAAATTTAATTTAAAATTAAGTACGGTAAGCGTATTCATAAATGATTGTTCCCTATGTTCTAATTAATTTCTAATTTTAAATTGAGTCTTGAAGATTTAATTGAATTGACCCAACATTATGTTAGTCCCTAATTTATTATAAAGATCAAAATTATTTCTTCTACATTCTTTATCATTTAGTCATTAACCATTACAATTAATTTATTTTTATTAAATACCACATATTCCTATTAAGTTTACCATTTCTAAAAATTTGAACTAAGACAACCATAAATAAAGTCGAATTAATTTTTATCGTACTTTTTATATTATATTTTTTGTTGAGTTTTTCTTTTTTTTCTAATAAAAAAGTTTTAATATTTTAAAGACGAAGTTATAATAGACCATAAAAATATTTTGTTCACACCTGCTAAAATGGGATCACTATTTCTTATATTTATTTGCTGTCACATAAAACTAAGAAGCTTTCTTATTAACATTGAGTTTTTGCTTTAAACAGAGCAATTTTTATAATGATCTCTGGTCATAACTTAAAAATTTATTTGGTTTTATTACCGAACAAAATTTAGAAATCTAAAAATATTGACGAAACGCTTTACTTATTTTTTACCCACTTGGGAGGCTAAAGAAGTTAACTTAAAGGTTAACAATGGGATTGCTAAAAATATTTTTGTTCAACAAATTAAGTTACTGGCTGCACGAAACAAGAGCTTAAATTAACAAAAATATATACTTGCTGCATTAGCTTAAAAAGCTTTGCTAAAGGTGTTTTCTTCTATTATGGCATCAAAACTAAAACAATGACATTCATTATTGGATTTAACATTAACAATCTATAAGATTTTTCTTTAAAATGGTGATATTTCGCAATTTTATATTCTTACGTGTAATTTTTATATTTTTTTTTTCTATATTTAAACATAACGTAAATATCAGCGATTGGTTACAAGTTAATATTCCAAAATATAATTTATTTATTTGTTCTCCGTCAATCCATTTCTTTAAACGAATAAAATTCTACCTAATAAAATATTAATTTGGTTTTGTGAAATAATGATTTAATCCAAATATGATCTAGTAAGCTCCTTGGTAGAATTTGACCATGTAATCTATGAGAAAGTAATTAAGAATAGGGCAGACTTAGGCAAAATAGAATTTCTCAATACCTCAGTTACTATTAGAGCCATCTATATAATAGTTATGTAATGGTATGGTCGGTATGCCAACAATAGCTTCATGGAGATTTTAGAAGAGGTCAAAGGTCTAGTTTTATGCCAGTCTTCCCTATTAAGGGGGTCATAGACTTTTGGATTTTGATCTAATTTTCACAAGAAAAGAGGATATTTAATTACCTATATTTCATATATATATATATATATATATATTATTATTATTATTATTATTATTATTATTATTATTATTATTATTATTATTATAAGAAGATATTATTTCAGAGAAAATACTCCAAGGTTGAAGTTTCTAAATCCATTTTATGCATAGATACAGCACTTTTAATATTTTAACTTTCTTGTAACATTTTTTGGAAACTCTTGGATGAAATTATTTTATTAGTGAGTAATTTTAAAATTTGAGAAACCACATAAAACGGCTTAATTTTAAGATTATATTAAAATTTTTTGATTTTTGGCATCTAAAAATTACTCAAATAATTTTAATGTTTGCAACTCTTCGGACCATAACAACTCAAAATATGAAGAATTCAAGCGCCATAAAAATTTATCAAGCATTTCCAAATAAAAGTTACAAGAAAGTTAGAATATTGAAAATGCTCTTCCTTCTTTGGCTTATTTTTTTTATAAATATCATAAATATAGTTTTATGATGTATATTATTGCTTTAAAATATAGATTATTTAATCTCCTTTTTTCCTGTGAAAATTGGATATCAAAATTCAAAGCTGTGACCCCCTTAAATGTAAGAAATACATTTTTACTTGCTACTAAAGTTGGATCTTTTTTTTTACCATCTGTAATTATATTATCCGTTTATTACTCCAAAATTTGTGAATTTCTACCAAGGCCTAAAAAGTTCATTTTGGTTCATTCGACTACAGCTTTATTACTAATTTATTATCAGCAGCAGATAATCACCATTGTAAATATTTCCACATGTTTCCCTCTATTAAAGTGAAAGAATAAACCTCTTTTTAGAATAGCATTATATCCAATTTTGCAATAAGAATTTTGCATCTATTTATTTCACTTCACGAACCACGTACCTTTATAGCATTATTAGTTGTACTATTAAATGCATTACAATACTGCGGTTGATTTTAACTTTCGTGCTAAATTTAAAAAAAACTTAAATAATTAAGATTTCTTTCATGAAAATTTTTCAGTTTCATTTTTAAAACGTCTGGTAATCAAAATATATATTAAATTCAACTGATAATCAACAATTGGTGTTCTTTTTATCAGAAGGAACAAAATTTACTTTATTCCTTTTTTTTATTTCCGTCATTTATGGAAAAATTTTATTCGATTTTGAAATTTCTTTTGTTGTAATAAGACAAACTAAAAATTGCAATGTAAAATTATAGTACAACTGAAGCTCGCACCTCATTTGACATTGTTTTCTTTAATGCATAGCCTAATATTTAGCAGTAGAAACACCCCTATAATGGTTCTCATTTCAAAAGTAGGAAGAGCCTCTTTGAGCTTTTGGAACATCGGCGAGTGGGGGAAGCTACTGATTAGCCTTCGAACTATATACGTCATAAAAATCCTGAAAATCTTTTACTGATACTTGATTGTTATATGCCGAACTTATAGTTTTCTTTTGTGAGACGAGTGGCTTCTGGTATTTAGACAGGAACTAACGCTTGATACGTTAAATAATATTTTAACATAACGTGCTATCTTTTTACCACACACGTAAAAGTAGGGCACGTAGATTAATGTTAGAAAAATAGATAAAATTTATATCAAAACTTTATAAAAATTAGGAAAAGTGATAAGATTAAAGCTTGTACCGCTGTCAGCTTGAAATTATTTGAAGTACATAAGAAATAATAATGTTAAAACCACGTATATCTTACAAGTTATGTAAATGGTATTTTTTCGTCAAGATACAATTTGCATATATAATTATAATTAATTGTTTCAACAAGTAATAATATAGCTTACATTGCTTAAACATCGTAAACTATGACATTAAACACATAAAATTTGTATTAAATAATGTTTATATTAAATATAAGTATCTCAAATATTTATACGAAAAAAAATATCATGGTCAATATTATTTAATAATTTATAACAAGGGTTATATTCTATTAGAAATATTAATATTTGTATAAAGTGAAAAATACACTAATTTGTACAAGAAAAGACAGTGATTCGTCCGTGCAATTTTATCTTGCTTTACATTTTTATACATACACATTTACATGCATGAAATCTTATGAAAGTCAATAAACTTGGAAGGTGTAAACCTAATGAAAAAATCTACATCTTGTTGCTTTCATCAGAGCCTGAACAATGTCTCTTAACCTTTAGACTGTCGTAAAAGTCACTTTTTCGGATTAGGAACAATTTGAGATTCTATGCGCCACATATAATGTAGAAATTTTATTTCCGAAAAAAACAGTTTTCACGAAAAATTTGGACAGCCTAAAGGTTGAATCCAATTAAAATGACAATATAATATTAAAGTCTAATTAAAACTGTTTCAATAGTCAACTGTCGTTCAATTGACTTTAATTCTTATACTTTAATTGTTAAAATTTGCGATTTTGAAGCCACAGAAGGATGGCGTAAGAATGGTTATACGTTGCAAGTGTAAAGGCTGTATAAAAACTTCTATTTTAAGATAACACTTTCGAGTATAGAAACAGTAAAAGCAAAAGTGGATGTAAAATTTGTTGCTTCTTGATTAGGACCTCTTAAAAAAAAGAAAACATCGACATTTATCGTATCAAGCCGAATGAAGCGATTTTTGAGCAATGCAGGACTAGGCCGATTATAAACCTCTCCCCGAAAATTCGACCACCTTCCGCATCTAAAAAATCGCTTCATCGGCAACCTTTCGTGTCTCTATTCCCCCCAGGACAGCGTTATCATTCCCGGAACTCAGGGTCTAATCAGTAGCGCTCCCTCCGCTCGATGCTCCGAAGCAACAGGTAGCCCAGATAGCCCTGCAAAGCGGAGTCTGCTGCTAGCCATGACCTCGGGCAAATGGTCAGGCCTGCAGCATCATCATCATCCCCGAAGATCGGCCGCACCGAGCACGATAATCTCGCAGTCGGAACAATCCGGTCCGTCGATGCGTCGCCGCCGGTGCAAGTTCATCCGGGAGTGGCTAGCGCAGCAGCGTCAATTCGCTCGCTGGCTGCGTCCTGTCCGCGGGGACGAGCACCGTGCCCACTGTCTCCTCTGCGACAAAGCCTTCTCCGTGGCCCATGGCGGGCTGCACGACGTGCGCGCCCATTGGAAGGGCAAGCGACACGCGGCCCTCCAGGCTCGCGCCACTGCAGCCGCCGCCGGACTGAATAAGAAGGTAATGATGGCGGCGCGCAGGCGGTCCTACGCCTCGTCGTCGTCGCTGCTGCTGCTCGGAAGATCTTTCGAGACGGCCGTGGCGGTGGGCGACGATGCTGCGGCTGCTGACGCCAAGGCGCCCGACGTCCTCCAGGGCCAGCAGGTAATAATGTCCTCTCTTCCCTCCCTCCCTCCCTTCCTCCTTCTTTCGTATCGCGATACAGCCGCACTGTATATACATACAGTGGGCTCATTTTCTTGCCGTCCCCTCCACTCTCATCCTACCTTGGCAATGCCAGTGTACTCGACTTGCGGATTTACCGCCGCGCGCTCTTCTGTGTGGGGGGTATATCTAAGTGTATGTGCAGAGAGCAACGCGCCACAAGGCGCAAAAGGTTGGAAAAAAGGAACGATCGGACAGAGATCCGCGTTCGGAGGATAATATTGTATATATATACGTCTGCTGTATAAGTTCTGGATTGCTTTGAGGTGGGGGCGCGAGGAGTACAGAGAGGTAGGCAATCTTGGAAATACGCTGCTGCTGTTGCTCCTCTCAGCGCGCTGAGAGGGGAAGGTATATAATGCCCGTATCGCACGCTAATAAGCGTCCTCTATATAGCGTGTATCGTCACGTTAATTAACGGGCCGCCAGTGCGCGTCGCTCTTGGGCGACGCGAGATTAAAGCCATTTTTGTAAAGGGGAAATTGTGACTTTTTTTACAATGCAATATATGTGCCGAAGAGTCTGGAGCATTGTAATTTTAAGAGATGGTTATTTACTACGAAGTGTGGTTCAATTTGATTATTTTTATACGAGTAATGCGGCATCATTTTTTGTTTGTAGTAGGTGCTATTTCTTAACACAATGGATCGTAATATGACTGTTTTAGCAAGTTTTGTAAATATACGATATTTTTCTACAATATTTTGATATAATTTAATGGTGTTACATCGATTTCGCTTGTTATAAATGGAAAATAACTATTGTACAAGCAGTAATTGTCTCCATTCAAATATAATAACTCTCTGTCGTGTCAAAATCTTGAGAAAACAAATAAAATGGTACATCTTATTCTACAGGGACTTCGACAGAAATCGCACTAATAAATTCTTTTTCAACTATTCATGTCTTGCAACACGTTATACCTATTTAATAAACTCTAATATTTAACGATTCGCGGCATAACCATGTCATACTTGAAAAAATAAAAGAAATCCGAACCATATCAATTGCACTCCACAGATACATACAATATAAACGCGTTTATTTAACTCTAATAAAACTGATCGAACGTATATCAGTGGGCAGCGGGATCTCCGATATACGGCCGGCAAAAATAAACGTCCGATCCATTATTAGCGCTTCATTCACGGACACAGCGGCGCGGCAATATCCTCTGTCCTCTCTCTTTCGTCAAAACCATCATATCATCCTCGCTAGTCCTTTGTCGTCCTTCGCTTGGCGCCACGTGTTCGGATAGAACAATGATATCGCTTTTCGCCCTGATATACTTTTCCTCTAATCCCCTCATCCTTCAATTTTTTTCCCTCCATAGCAGAGCACTCACTCCAGCTACGTGTGTGTATATATATATGCGCGTACACTTGCAGACAAACGAAATGGGCTAAGAGCCTTTAAATCGCTTATTAAGACGACGACGTGGCGATGCGGCTGAGAACCGAGATAGTTACATCATTAAGGCCCGGTCTCTGCCCTCGCTCGCGCGTCATTTGCTTTTATTAAAATTGCGACTTGCTTTTATGGGCGCAAAAATGCGAGCGCTTTTCTCTCTCTCTCTCACTCCCTCCTCTCCTCCTTATTTTCATTCGATTGACGTCTTTCTCTCTCTCTCTCTCCCGAGATCAGCGTGCATTCGACCAAGCCGTTCAATGTTCGATGCACGATCTCGGAGACCGAGAGAGAACACACATAATACGTAACGTCAAATTGATAAACGTGCTATGTGTGTGTACATGTGATGTTCTATATATGTTTAACGAATCCCGAATGCTCGTGTGTACTGCATAAACATGAAATTTTCAATTAATCTCGTATAGTTGTGAAATTTCGCTCGTGTATAACATAGAAGCATTATTCGTTCGCTGGCAGTATACGCATACTTTTTTGTCATTTCTAGATTTTAAATGATATACTTTGAGAAATGCATCTCGCAGCTTGTATACTAGAACTACCAAACGCGCTAACGATCTATAGCCTAAGTAGATCGCTATGCTGAAAATATACTGTAAACAGCTCGTTACGTACAGTACACCGTGTGTCATAATGCCTCACATTTCATTCTCAAGTTATATATTTGAGAGGGTGAGTTTTTTCGCTCGAACAGTTCCGAGAACAATTTGACGAAGAATGCCATAGACATGCGTTTTAGAATGGCAGAACTCGAATATATTGTATACATCAAGCCGCGCACAATCATTTCGTAATCATTTCAAATAACCCGTTATATATATCGGGCATACATATAAGAAATACCGGTGGAAAAATAATCTTTTACTCTCTTTTCTACCTATGCATATTCCAGAGGAATTCCAAATCTACTATTGAATCCTCTGAAGTCCGTATTTTGTGTGTAACCATGCATCTATGTTGATAATATACATTTAGTCGCTCATATATATTATAGTTGCATACAACAATAGCCAAACTAATTTTCCTCATGTAGCTTATGAGCCTGTAAAGCAAGTCGCAATTTATTCACACAAGCTGTATATATACCGCATGCCGAAAGGATCTCAGTGACTTTTCATTTTGTCGGCGATTGCGTGCGTGTATATATGCACGAAATGCTTTTCTTTATCGCGCCGCCGGCAAAACCGGTTCCGTGGTAAATTAATCCATTACCGTAACACGATCGTTCGCACTATACGGAAAAATCGCCACATCCAGTATCTCTTGCTTGACGTATCACCAGCGAAACTGAAATAAACATTCTCCACGCTCGCAAACCAAAAAATATAATATATAACCCTTTCCTCCCACCTCGCTTTCCTAATAATAATCTTAACGAACACGATTGGGAGACAAAAATATAAGGCGCTAGAGGCAACGTCGAGGCTCGATTTATTTATTAACAAGCGGCATGAAAGAATAATGATAATCGAATAATTTTGTATACCCCCGTCGCTCGCGCCGCGTTTCCTCCGCTCGCTCGAGCGTAATTCCTTTTATAATGCCGTGGCTGCAGAGGGTGAGGGAGGGGGGGGGGGGGGATAACCCACCCGGTCCCACATACCAGAGTCCACGCGGATATAATATATAGAGCGCGTTTACCCATCAAGTCGTATAAGACGCAACGAGCCGTGAGCGATACCCGGTAGAGGGCCAAGGTTGGTGTTGGGGGGCGATCGCCGGTTCATCGATCGCGCGCGGCTGAATTATTTTTCTGCTTTACCGGTACAACTGACCGGTCCGGAATGTGAGCCGATCGTTTCGAATTTGTTTACCATTTTCGTATTTTGAAGTATGATTTTTTTAGAAAAAACTTAGTGTCAGAGGCTGTTCGTTGGTTTTCGGTTTCACCAGCTTACTCGGAGATATTGATTTACACTTAAATTGTTGAAGAGATGTTATGTGTAACTTTTATAAATTAAATTGTTTTATGTACGCTGGGAGGTTGATCTTAGCATTCGTGGTTATAAGTTTATAAAGTTACGTTTGAAAAAAGCCCGAATTGTATAGCGCAGTTGTTAGTTAATTACTTTAATTTTTAAGTAGCAAGGTAATTCTGGGTAGTTCGACCACAAGCGAAAAATTTTCTGTATGTTTCTGCAAGCATATTTAGAAAACCTAGTAAATAGACAGCAAAGTACAGTACATCCTCTAACAAAAGCGAACAGTTAAAGACGCTCTAAGAGCGATATTAATTCCACTAGAAGCAAAAATATAAATAGAGATTTTTGACTATGCTTCGTTATATTATATGTAGTTAACTCGGCCAATTTAATCCAAAAAAGTTTTTTACTGCTTGAAAAAAAAATATAAAAAAAAAATAATATTACTCTTGTTAAGAGATAAATAAAAAAAAATCTCGCTAACTGTACATTTAACGAGTGTACCTAATATGGCCACTTTTCAGATTAACGTTTTTTAGCTACTTATATGTTTATTTAAGCTTTCCCGTGCAATACGGACGAATAAAATGTTACCTCATTAAGATTATTCTTTGTTCCTCAACATTAAATAAAACAAATAATTTTTTTATAATTGTGTGCTATCTCCTATATTTATACATTATATATGTTGTTATATACAGAATTATTAATTTACTTGTTCTTAATTTTGTGTATCTTTTTAACTATGAATAACAATCTGTCTTCCCTATCGTTGAAAATTGCAGCGTTGTCTTTCAAAATATTGCAAGTTGATAATAATATCATTCGTTTGTCGTAAATTACTTAACATGTGGTTTCTTTTTCATGAATCATGAAAACCTCAAAATATATTGAAAAAAATAGTTTAAACGTCGAGGAATTCCGTAAACGTTTTGTGAACGTTTAGAAACGTTTCGGTTAATTCTTAATTATTAATAAAAAAATCATATAATACGTGTACAAATAGATTTCAGCTTAATTAATAAAATACACCCGGGTATAAATTTAAAAAAAACTCGCCAGTTTTTCGCTATTTCTGGCTAGAAACTGACTATTTTTTTATTTGCCACTTTTCAGCTAATACATATCTGACTAGAAGCTGGCCAGGTTTTTTATTCTATTTCTACCACGACATATGCAATGTTAATTAAGATGTTAATGAAATTAAATTGATTGTTACCAGATAGTTTTGTATTTTATTGCAATCGCAACCAGCTTATGTAACTTTAAATCATTTGTACGCACCAAAGATGCAGACTACATCGTGTGCACCGATACTTTATCGCGAAGGATTGTAGCTATACAGTAATTAAGTCACCTGTATTGATAAATACGCGGTGCTTAATACAAGTGAGATAAGTATAGCCGCGATAAGTCCCGCACGCTGCCGGGACATTTTAAGGCTCGCCCGAAATCAATTACGGACAATCAATTTGGCGGCTCGCGCGCGTCTGTCGTCGCGTTATAGGCAGCAAATTTGTACGTAAAGCGTTCAATAAAATCGCGCCCGATTATAATAAACAGCGCGCCGCAGGGAAACCAGTTTCTGCGATTGACTCACGATATGTTTACTTGGCTACGAGACCGGGTGCACCGACGACGTCCTTATACCAATTTATACATTTTACATAATTCTGGGAGCCATCGACGAATTGCGGCCATCCTCGAAAACAGAAAAACTTTCCACCAATGCAGCCGCGCGCGCTCCGCGTATAATAAAAGGTTGCTCACGTACACCTGGAATTTTGAAAAAAAAAAAAAAAAAACACTTTCGAAATATAAATGCTCGAAGACAAAAGAAAAAGAAAATAGAGCGCGCGCCCGCCATTAGAAAAAATCATACCCGTGGATAAATTTAGGGTTTTTGTCTGGTCCTTTCTTCTTCTTTTTTTTTGGTAAAAAAAAAGACAAAAAATAAAATGGAGAAGACGTGTCCGGCTGTCGAAAACACAGACGCACATAGGCGTACATATAACGCAGGTGTGTGATGTGTGTTATAAGGGTTTAAAAAGCATTAGGGTCCGAAATGAGAAATAGAGAGTGAGAGAGAGAGAGCACGAAAAAAGGAGGAGCGCAAGGCCAAAATGTGGAGAGGAGATTGAAAAAGGGGGAAGAAGAAAGTCTGCGAGGGATCGGCTTGATTGCAAAGGAGAGAGAGGTCCCCTTTGACTCTGGCAAAACTTGGAGGAACGAAAAAGGGGGGCGAAAGAAATTAAAAAAGCCACGTATGGAGAGAGAGAGAGAGAGAGAGAGAGAGAGAGAGAGAGAGATACGGGTTTGTTTTTTGGTAAGGATGCTCGCTTCCTCTCTTTCTCCGTTCATCGTACACGTTGGGCTTATCTCGCGCTCTCTTTTTCTACTTTGGGTTGCTTGAAAATCGAAACCGAGAGAGCCGCGCTCTAAAAATCCGCTCCTTTCTTCCCACTCCCTTTCTCTTACATATTTTTTTCGAATTTCGTATCCCACTCTCCGGACGCGCGGGCGGGCGGCGTTCAAATGGTCGCGCGGAGACCCTTGAGTTATTGAGGAGGAAGTTTTCCTGGAAGCGAGTATAGACGACGCTCTCGGCGAGCTCTATGTTTTTTCTTTTTCGAGTTCGAAAGATATGTTATCGAGTGCTCCGATAGTCGTCTTTGGTATGCGAAGAAAATAATCCTGGTGTGGTTAAAGGAATAAATAAATATTATCATTTTTGTAATAAGTACAGGGAGAGAATTTTCGTTGTAAACATTACTATTTTTGATAGTAAACGTAGGACTGGCTTATTTTCTCGTAAAAATTAGGATGATTTATAGGTACAGTTGAAGATTATATATAAAAATACTTCAGTGAAAATTTCCAGTTTCTACATACTTACAGAAGCGAGATATTAATATTTTTATATTTCGCTACTTAACATGGATTCTTATGGAAAATCTTGCTTATTCGCTCTTTGATTTTCGATGTTTCAGTTATTGACCACAATATATAAACGAAAATTTTTAAAATAATTGAAAAATTTTCAAAGATTATTTACCATTACCTTTCAAAATATATATTTATGGGCTGTGGAAATGGTAATAAATAAATGAGTACAAGAAAACTACAATTAATCTCAAAAAATGAGTCAAATGAGCTTCTTTACGAAACTTTTTGTTAACTATTAGCATGGAAAGAAGTATTTTGCTTGAAAGTATAATAATTATTTGGACTTAGTTCATTTATGCAACTGTTAAAACATAAAATTTTATCATATTTACACTTCAATAGCCGCCAAAAAAAATTTATCTAAAAAGACTTTACAAGCAATTTTCATTCGCAAAGTTTCACAAGGTGTCCAAATATTGTGCAATACTTTGGCGGGTTTCATCGATGTATAATAAAACGTTCTCTTCGAAATGCATTTACAAGTACACCATTTCCAGGAAAACATTCGAGCAGATCTTTTTCGTGAGAAATACTCTCTCACAACGAGCTTTTAACGATATGAATTCACAAGATTTCCCTTTTTACTTTCGACGAAAGAAAAAAAAGAAAAAACCACCTCTTCGTCGCCATTCAACTATTAAAAGTGGCTAAAATTCCTTGAAAACTCTGTCACGCAGTTGTCGTCTCTTCTCTCTACATCTCCCTCGCGCATGTGTTTGCGCGCGTACCGAGGGTCTACAATGCACTCTCTCACTCTCACTCGCTCTTTCCTCAAGAAATGTTTCTCTTGCAAATAGTCGCATCCTGGTGAAGTCATGGCTCCCCTATTTCTGCTGCTGTCGCGCCTCGCGGTATGTAAAATTTACGTCTGTGCGTGACACGCGGGCGTTTTTAATCGAGGGGGAAACGAGGTGTGCATTGCAGTGCGCTGCTTCTCTCTCTCCCTCCATTGGTATACGGCGTAAGCATTTTATGCGACACGAAACGCGCTGAATATTCATTGTGGAATTCGAGTTTGAATATTGAATGTGTGTGTATATTTAGGTGAATTTCGACTCATTGTTCAATGTCAATTAATTTTGAGTTATTAAATTATTTGACTTTTCTATTCATTCCCTGTACAGCTATTTTCATCAGACTGTATTTCGATCGCATTGATTTCAAGAGGATGTGGATTTCCGTGCTTTATATTTATTAGAATAATGTGCAACAATGAACTGTAGATTGTAATATCACTAATTACGTGTGAAGGATATTATATTGTTTTTAAAATGTCGAATTTTATTGTTATGCTATCACGCAAAAAAAAAAACATTTTAAATGGTAAAATTATCGCTATGCGTAATGGAATTCATACTACCACGACGTAAAGTGGGACATAAAAGGCGTGTTCATGAAATGTTTAACGTAACATACAGATTTTCCAAGCATGTCCGTGTTATTTTAAATTATTGATTTATTTGTTATTTTAAATTTTCAAAAGGTCATGCGCATATTTTCAGCTTTAAGCTGCATTTTAAAAGTTAATGATTCCTCATTTATTCAACAATATGTAAAAATAAGTGAACTGTTTTTAAAATGCCCATACGTCTATAGCAGCATGTAACATAATAAATATTCTTTTGAAAATCCATGGAATTAAATGGGATGCGTTATTTATTTCGAAGGATTAAATCACGTTATAATTTCAAAGATTTCGAAAATCGAAATGCTTTTCAAAAGTAAAACGCAGCGTGCGTGTATATAGCGGTTTCGAAAATTCCCGGGGGGCCCTTTCACTCTGTGCGCCCGTCCAAAATAAGCCTGCGTCTGTTTATTGATGTTCTGAACCTTTTTTGAGTTATGCGGGCCAGCGCTTGTATGTGCTCACACGCACTCACACTTGCCCACGTACTTATATCCCCATTCACATCCACGGGAACTTTCTAAAAATAGCGCTTTTCAAGTTCTGATGTAACGCAGAGGATTTACCTTTGTGTCTGATGTTTTTTCTTTCTTGAAAATAAAAACAATTCCCAAAAAAATGTTCAGAAAGTTCTAGAAAAAACACGAGTGTTGCGCTGGTTGTAACGGAATTTTACTGTTGTGCTGGAAAGCAGTATTTATTACATAGAAGAAATCTTTGATACTCAGTACAATACTAATATGAGTATATCGGAAATCCGATACATGTACGCGTGTATAAGCAGGATCTAAAAATATTATTTTCGTATTCGTCCAATCGTATAAATACGTTATACTTATATTATTAAAAAAATTACAGAATTTTCGAAATACCAAAGAGCATATTAATTGCACGAAACTACTTTTTGAAAGAAAATAACCAATCATGCGTATTTTCGTCTCCCTAACGACGTATACAAAAAGTCAGTGGCACTTTGAACGAGAGGAAATTCGCCTGAAAGAATTATTCGCAATTTGTATGAGTAATTTAAATATATATTTTCTTTTTTCAATCTGGGCGCGGCAGCCGTAAGAACGTTTTATTTCATCTTCGGAGAAATTTTTCTTTCAATATTTTATCAACCAGTAATTTATGTATTTTAAATTTTATTTCACATATCTCGCGATTGAGAAAGTAGAACGATTTTATAAATTATATAGCATATACGCGAAGTATTTTTAAAATAGCATTTCTAGCTCAAGATTAAATAACAGGTTGACTATATATACTCTAATTTTACCTTTAAATTTCTTTCCCTTGATTTCTCGATTATCCAAATTCTGCAATAAATATTTGTTTTGACAAATTAAGACGATTAAGTTTACCTCTCGAATCAGTTCTGTTAATATGATATTCCCGCGTAAAGACTAATCAGTCAAATGGCATTATAGCTTTCGAGCGATCACATATATATTTAATGGCAACAGTCCGCGTCAATCCTCCAATACCGCTAATGCTGCCTTATTATCGTGCCACTTTAGGGTATTACCGTCGATTGGAAATTATCAATCGACGCGAAAACTTCACCTACATTCTCAACTCGCGCTCACATATAACCGAGCGTAACAACAAAATCAAACTCTTCGAAGCGAAAAATCCCCTTTTACACAAAGTGCTCATTCCAGTCTGAAAATCAGCCTAGCGAATCATTCCTCAAATTCTTCTACGATCTTCAATATAGCGAGACCCCGAAATTACCATATTTTCAATTGCGGCAGATAGCGAATCCCGAGCCAGAATCCACGCCCACGCTCTATGCCGCTCCCGCGCATCATAATTCCACTCGATATAATCGAACCGAGTCGATTTCTCTCTCTCTCTTTCTCGGTGCACAAGTAGTAGTCGCAAGAACGAGCGAGAGAGAGAGAGAGAGAGAGAGAGAGAGAGAGAGAGAGAGAGAGAGAGAGAGAGAGAGCGCATTGTCCGGCCAAGGATGCGCGTTCGCCGCATTTTTCTTCAATCGTCTTTTTCTCCGTCTCTCTTTCTCGCTCATTGGTTCGGACGATGGGCAGCGGAAGGAAGGAGAGAGACACGGAACGAGAAGGAATGCAGGGAAGGTCGGAAGGAAGAGCGAACGAGCGAGAGAGACAGAGAGAGAGAGAGAAAGGGAGATAAGAATCGAAGCGCAAGAAGAGCATATATACTCCGTGTACGACCTACCCCTACTTTCCACTCGGCGTGGCTTCTCTAGCCGATTCCCCCCTCCCCTTCTATATACTGTGAACTCGTGGGAGTCGATGAGAGAGAGCGCGAATCGCGAGGGTGCGCGGAGGGAATTGGCACGGGAATGCGCGCGAGCGACCGAGCGCTGTGTTCGCGGGTTATACCGTCACCGCGACCGTTTTCCCGGCCGTCGCGATATATACCGCGGCGAGTCTGCGTGCGCGCTTTTCGCGGGAGAAGGTAAAGTGTAGGCGGATCGTCTGTTTTATCGACCGCCGGGTCGTTTTCGAAATTCCGGATGAGGATTTTTTTATAGACTTCCTAAATTGATCCATCGGGTATCTGTGTTTACATTTGCATTGATGTATATGTATAGAAAGAGGGTGGCGTTTTATATTTTTATTTTTGTTTCTTAGGGGCTGGTTATTACGAGGTTCTCCGTTTACGATCAAAAAAACTCTTTTTTCAACTTTGTTCAAACCGAATTCGTTAGTTGCTCGTATAGGTTTTAAACAATTTGGACTTTCTATATCAGTTCTGGCCTCTTGAGACTTCATTAATTTAATTTTCATTTGAATGTACTCTAGTAGTCTAGTGCAATATTTGGTCTTAGATGGGGTCAACAGCATCAGTTGATATAGTTGCTATTATTATACGTATGAGAACTTTGTAATATTTGCCTTGAAAAGACACTTGAGAATATAATAGGTTTTAAGTCGTCATTATAAAGAAAAACCCATACTTACCTTTAATTAAATAAAAGGTAAATGCTCGATGAAAATAATTAACTAATTATTTCATATGTTTGTATAAGCTCATCTCTCTGAAGGGCTAATCACGTTTTTTTTAAATAATTGGAAAATAATTATTGTTTAGCAAATATGAAAAGAGCGTACAATAGAATTTCTCTGTTTCTAAACAACTACTGTGTAACATAACGGCCATGATGTGCTAGTAGAAAATCAAATATTACATTTCTTGGCAGAAAGCTAGAAAAGATTTAAAAAAGTGAATTTAAACAATGAAATATGAATGAAAATCGTCTTAAGGATATATTTTCATACGAGTCAGTATAATAACTACAATAATTTACTGTAAAAACTTGGAAGAACCTGAAAAAGTTGGAAATCGATCGAAAGTCTCGTAATACCCCATGGCAATAATTAAATTAACCCGTTATGAACGTATTTACGTTTTTGGCACATCCGCTTAGAGCGTTGTACGAATTCAGCAGTCAATAAAGTAGAGAATGTACCAGTTTACTTTCATCGAGCAACCATAAAAGAAAATAGGGACGATTCTCGTGTTATCTCATTCCCTCGAAAAAAGACAATAAAAGTATTTTACCAATAATTAGTAAAAATCATTAAATTAATCATACCCATTATTTGTTTGTTCGAAAATAACGAACTACTACAGTATAAACGAAAATGTTAAAATAATTTCAGTAGTATGATTAATGTTGATAATTACAAATTGTATTTCAATTAATTTCTATTGTTATTGCTCTATTTTTTCTGTACTTTTTATTATAAAATGAGCGTCGTTTTACTTCACAAAAATGAGTCACTTGTGAATATTTTTAGCGAAGATTAAATATGCAATTTAGAGTCTTGAACGTACATAAATAAATATTCAATTCTTGTTTTTATCCAATCTAGAAAGTTTTTGAAGGAGTTTATTTATTAGTTGTTGTTACGAATAGAAGCTCCAAGAGAGATACGTCTCACACCTTACATTGTGAAGAGCCTGTTATTTGAAGATTATGGACAATATTTGAGCATTTATATAAAAGATATTATTTATATTTATATACACAGCAAAAAATAGTTAATTCTACATTTCATACAGTTGATTTGAGCATAAAGTGGTGAATTACTTTCAAAAATATCAATAAAATTTCTATTTTGAAATGTAGAACCTCCATTCTTAAAAAATAGAATTTCTATTTTGAAATATGTAGAATCTCTATTCTTGAAAAGTATAGAATTTCCATTTTGAAATGTAGAAATTCTGTTTTGAAATGAAGAATCTTCATTTTTGAAAAGTAAAATTTCCATTTTTTGAAAGATGATTTTACTGTTTTATTTTTTCCATCTAGTAGGTGAGCATCACCTCATTGATTTTGGTTCTTACAAACTTATATTCTTTTAGAAACAGTGATGACGTGATTGATGCTACCTTACATCTCACAAAGTTAATGTTTATCATTAAACCATCATAGTATCAGTTTTCTAATTCTGATATTTTTAATTAAACGAATAAATTCCCGTGATCGATTTTCGTGATCGCATTAGAGATTCGATACGCTGCGAGATTTATTATTTGATAAAATTTACGTCTAGAAGTAATGTCGCCAAGGCATTTTCGTTGTAAATGTCAGTGAATAATACCCATTACGACATTATTGATAGTCGTAACACCTTCGACGAGTAATCAGCCTTTTCATTTCTTTGAAAGCCACCAAGACAATGGTAATCAAAATTAAAATTCTCAAAAGAATTAGCAGTTACTAAAACCGTCCGAATACCCATATCATCGTCACCGTTCCTTATTGTCTGGTCTCGCGCGCATCGACATAGGCGACAGTCAATGACCAATCCCGTCGCTAGCCGTCGCTAACTCGCTCGAGACACCCCTTTGCACATATCCCAGCCAAAACACGATCCGCCGCACGTATAATACACACGGCCAGCCACCCACACAGGCAGCCGCGACTGTGACGCAAATGTGTATCGCGAGGGGGACGCCGCCGAGATTAGCCGAAGATAGCCGAGGTTGGCGCGGCGTCGCCGGCCCGCGAAGGAAGACACACAGTCCCGCAGCTGAACACACACTCACTCCTGCGAGAGAGCGCTCTTCTTTCATGCAAGCGCGCGCGCACACCGCCGTGGCGCTGACCGAGCGACGACAACGGCGGGGCGGTGGGAGACACGGAGGGGAAGCACACCGCGGCGGTGATAAAAACGCGGTCTCCCCACTTCTCCCCACCGCCCGCTTCACTTCCCCTCCTCCGCTGCTTCCCCTACACCGCCAATCTCCCCACTTCTACTTGTTACCCCTCTTCGCGTTCACCTCCCCCTCTCCGGAACCGCGACGCGCTTCCTCCGCCCGCTCTTCCTCTCCTCGATTCATGCTTCCCCTCACTCTTATTTACTCTCCATCGCCGCATACATCGCGGCTCTCTCTCTCTTTCTCGCACGGCCGCGCGTCCCGCTGTTATTTACGCTGTTTTATCCGCTCTTCCCCTCACTCTCTCACTCGCATCTTTTCCCACTCCGCCTGCAGCCGGCTCACGTTGTTTTTCTACCCGCGTATCGCTCTCTCTCTCTCTCCTCCGCGCACACGCCGCAAGCTCACGCCGCGCACTCATTCACTCGCGCGCTGCCGCGCTCGCGAGTCTCTCGCATGTTCCACGCTGCTACGGCAGCTCTTCTCCTCTCTCTATCTTACCCACTCTTGTTGTTTTTTCTTTCCCGGAGCAGCTAGCTAGTTATCTTATTTTTACCTCATCAATCTCCTTCGCTACTGAACTGCACCGCCCAAGTACTCACACATACACTTATATTATACGCGAACTTGTGTGTACGATGCGAAAGATGTGTGCGTTGCATGCGACGTGCCGTCGCCCGCTGCTTCCCCTCCTCTCCACCTGCCGCTTCATTCCACGCACGCGCGTAAACAAACCCGCGTATACCCGGATGGAGCGAGACGCCGATAACAACAACAACAAGAACATGCGTTGATGTTTATACCGCGCTTCATCTCTCTCGTGGTGGAGTGCTGCGCAGGAGATAAAGCGAAAACCGGAGCTAACGAAGCGCGCGGCGCTCCACTCCGCACTATTGGCGAAAAGCGCGCCATTTTGGATTTTCGCCTCGCTTACTCTCTCGGCTCCTATATAGGTGTTGTTTTCGCGAACCCTATACGACGCTGTCTGCGTATAAAAAGCGTCGTAAAGCACGTATATAGAGTGGAAGTGCGGTAGGGGAAGAGAGAGAGGAAAAGAGTCTCGCGCGTAAAGGAAGAAGAAGTGCACGTGCCGCAGCGCGCGGCGTGTTTTTCATGCGGCGCGTTCTCGCGAAGACGTTCGCCCGCGTATACATGTATAGTCCATCACAGCCACGTACGTGTGTAAATCTATATAGGCGCATACAAGCAGCGAGACGTACGGGCGAAAGAGTGAGGGAAGCCGCGAAGGATAGAACGACGGCGCGAGGGGCGGCTCTCTCACTGTCTTTCTCTCTCTTTCGCTGGTTAGGCGCAGCGCCGGTGTGGTAGCAGCAGCGCCTCGTAGTAGTAATACACTTCTGCAAGAACCCGCGCGTTCTCTCTCACACATTACTTCTTCGTGTCTCTCTCTGTCTTTCACACGAAGACAACGCTTCACGAGAGAGTTGCGCTACGTTGCGCTATCGCGCGCCTTTTCCGCATAGTGTTTCCGCGGATCCGCGTGCGGCGTGGGGAACACAGGACAGTAGACACACGCCGCGAGAGCAGGGCGTTTTACATATATACGTTGTTTTCGCGAGAGCGTGCGCGCTGTTTACGTACATATCGAGCGCTTCACGTACGCGCTCACACGTGCGTAAACACGTTGTAGTAAAGCGATATACGCTCGCGCGTGCGCGCGGGAGCTCACTCACCCCCGCGTGGCGTTTCGGAAAAAGGTGCGTGTAATTGTGTGTGTGTGTGTGTGTATGTATGTGCGACTATACATATATAGCTACCTTACACTACTACGGTGTGTTTTGGTACCTCTGGAGTGGCGCCGCCGGCGGGCGTTAACCGGAGCGCGATAGAGGGCGGAATTTTCCGCGCGCGCGCGCTCGCGTCGTCGTCGCCGCCGCCACCGTGGGAGGGAGAGAGATAGAGAAGAAACAGGTACATCAAAACAAACGGGCGTGGGTGCCGCCGCCGCCGACGCAGCCACCGCCACTGCAGTGCTTTCGAGCTTTTCCGTCTTGGGAGGCAGAGGCGTAGTGGTCCGATATTACACATCGTTGTTGTTGTTGTTGTTGATGTTGTTGTTCGTCGTAGCAGGACTTCGTCGTCTGTGTCTGTGCACTGTACTTAGAGAGATCGTATATAAGAAAAAGAAGTGAGATAGGGGAAATATCTTACACGTGGCGGAGACAGCAAGTGTAAGTAAGCAGCCGTGATCATGACGAGAGTAATATATATAGTGCACAATGATGATATTGAGCCAGGCGCGCGAGCGCAATGCCTCGGAATCAAGGCGGAACGCGCGCGCTCAGTGTGCACCTCGTGTGCAGTGTGTAATGGTGCTGCGTCGAGAACGCACGCGTGGAATCGCTCTCTTCACCTTGTCGTTTTTTTTGCGCTTTACCTATGGGACCGATTGAGACGCGTGCCGGTACGTCGCCTAGTTTTTCGGAGTGTTTTTTGCATAATTAACCGAGCATTGATCCGACCTCTCTCTCCCTCTGCTGTGTGCGTGTGTGTGCATCTCTCGGACGCGTGTAAGAATTGCTCACCAGCACAGACTATGAGAGAGGGAGACGAGAAGAACCGTGAGGTTGCTAATTCGGATTCCGATAATTGACCTTCCGCTGCAGATCTAAAAACGGCCGAATTGCTAGCCGCGCTGGTTCTTTTCTTGCCGGAGTTGAGGTTAGGTGTCACCTACCGCTGCTGCTGCTCCGCTTTGATTCTGAGACGTTCTTAGCGCGACCGAGTGTTTTTTTAAGTCTAAATCCATGCACAAGTGGTTCCATAAGTAGAAGAGAATTTGCCGTATGCGCGTAAACAACTGTTGTACTATGTGATGATATATAAATTCGTTCGCAGATGTGATTAATTTTGTTAGTAACGAGGAATTAAAATTACCGGGATGTTGGGTGGAAAGTGGTTCGGAATTTGGTGGGGCTGTTTTGCAAATAGCTGTAAATGTAATTCGATTGGGGGAGCGCACGCTCACTCGTAGGGTAATAAAAGTTCCCGCTCTTTGGGCTATATATGCGCACACACGCATATACCTACACACCTTGCGCGTCCGCCATTTTGAATATCCAAAACAATCTAAAGAAACATTTTTATGATGAAAAAGAAATTAATAAAAAGTAATTTTGAGAAAATAGGTCGATTGGTTTACTTTCGTGCCAAATTGCTTGATTCGCGAGTTCGTATAGAGAACAGATGTTATTTTTTTTTTTAGTTGAAAAAGAACACAATTTGAAAAATTGGATTATCGGATTTAAATTTCGCAATATTACGATGCTATGTACCGAGTAGACTCGTTGAATTATTAATGTATATGGAGACTATACGTTTACGGAATGCATTACAGTATATACTTGGGAATTATTTTTGTATGGATTTAGATGCTATGTAAAGGGTTTAGGTGAATGTCCCATTGATCGGTCGCGTAGGCAGTCTTATGTCTCCCAAGTTCTTTTTTTTTTCTCTCCTTCTACGTTCCGCACATTTTTGCCGTCTACTGCTACGTTCTATAACGCAGGCTATTATACCTCGTTTGACAAAACGACACACACGTTTGTACTATGTCGTAACGTTTATATACATTGGTGACATTTATTAATGTGTATGTCTACGGCGATATTTACAACATAAATATTCTGCAGCCTCAAGTTTTATGTACCTACACGGAAAATATTCTATCTCCAACTAAACTTTGCTGTTCATCATATACATATATA
>JAPYZO010002361.1:0-15216 GCA_030522905.1 Torymus flavipes
ATGGGTAACGTAAGTTACCTGAATAGGGGGATTAATTCGTAGTTCGGGGTCTGATTTGACATACAATGCGTGCATCACTTTAGATAAGTTGCGTAAAAAAAGTTATACGTTTATTTTAGAATTGGACGCAGAATGAGAATATTATGTATAGGGAAATTGTTTTACTTTTCAGCTTTTCAAAGAATTTTTCGTCCAGAGAGATAAACGAAAAATAAAATAACTTGAATCGTTTAGCTACTTCAGAATAATTTACATTATATCTCACATATAAACAAACAAACATTATCTGTATCCATCAACCATAAACAAAATCCACACTCATCTAATTTGACGACGCACACGTCAACTTTCCCACTCATCGCCCCGCTCATCCATCTTTTCCGCCTCTCGAGATCACTTACAATCTCGCCGCACTTATTACACAGTCGGGCCGAACCTCACGCGCACGCAATCGCTGCTCGCCGCACACGACGTCAATCATAATCACGCTCGCAGGAAATCCCCCCTTACGCCTCCGCTTCAACTCATTAATACTCGCCGTGTACCCTAATAACACGCCTGTCGATTCCCAAACTACCTGTCGGATCTGCTCCCTCCCTCGTGAAATACTTATGCGCGCGAGAGCGTCAGTTTTCCGGAGGCGACGCTCGGCCGGTAATCCGAGTTTAATCGGCGAGCATTAAACGTATAGCTGAGATGCAAGCGAGGCAGTAAATATCGGAACACGGGCTGACGCTGAATCGACGAGAGACCTTGCCGCGGGGTATATGTGTGGTCGAGAGGAGGTCGCGAGAGTTCTTTTGGTCGAGAGTGTCTAGGTTAGATTTGAGTGGATATATATTACTTTTTGTTGGCTGATGCGGTTGATGTTTTATAATACCAACTATGTTGTTTTTGAGGGTATAAATATATAGGCGTGAATTCGAATGTAGCGGAAGTGCCAAAATCTTCGCGCTTATTCCTTACAGACCAATCAAACTCAATCTTTAAATGCTTGACAACATCCGGCTATCGTTCTTTTGAGAGTAGATAATGTAACCGAATAGGTATAGTGATTATTTTGTAATTCGTTATGTGGAGGGAATATGGTTAACTTTTATTACGCAGATAGAATTACGAATAATGATAGATTGTCAGAAAACATAAAATATCATGAGTATATGAGAATATTATTAAATCAAAATAGACAATGTCAATGTATTGAATTACAAGTGGATACATCATATGTCAGAAGAGAATATATCATGTAACCTAGTATGCGCTGTATTATTCTTGATAATTTACAGATAAATCAATTACCCATGACAAATACGTCAATCATCGAACATTAATATGTTATTATTAATAACAAAGTTAAAGATAGAGTACAGACAAAACAAATAAAATAAATAAAAAAAACACAATTTATACTCTTTACAAATTCACAAGCAAGTAATGTAATTCATCTAAATCTTCTGCCATGTTCAACCCTGCACAAATCATTTGTTTTTTACCATACAACCTCCAAGAAATTCACGAAACCCATAACCCAAGCACAAAAAACGCATCCAACAATTATATATACTTTTCCCAAACGGCCGCACTCCCTCAGTTTCCCCAACGTCTCGGCACCGTATTTCATCCCTCCGTATCTCGGTGGCGGGCCGAAACGAATGGCGGCATAATTCAGCGGCCGCGACGCGCGCGCACTGCCCTCGTTATTTTCGAACTCGACGCTTATTATGCATTCGTCCCCTGTGCGCGCCAGAAAGTGAAAGAGCGGATTTCGGCCGAGCTATGTGAGTTACTGCGAGGTGTTTCGCGCGAGTTTTTTTTCTATACCGGCCGATATGAGATACCAAGGCTGATTGGTGTTTGTTGAGCGGGAGTTTGCAGAGCCGTTGAGAGTCGGAAGGTAGTGAGGTAATGATGGTTTTGTTCGGGAAGATCAATTTTGATTAGGAATGATTGGAGTGGGAGTCTCACTTCCAATTCGGTTGTTGCCGGTGGAAAATTGTTATCCTTTTTGAACATTAGCCATTAGCCAACATTCCCATTTCTGATTATTTAATGTTGAAATATTTGAGCAATATTATATATTAAGATGTTTTAATTATCCATTTAGTCATTATGAAATTGAAAAAATAATCTTATTTCAAGGGACATTCTTGTGATTTCAAACTTAATTTCTACATATTTTCACGACACAATCCTGTGGATATTACCTGCTTTACCACTACTTATTTATTTTATATAATACGGTGTAATTTCACTGTACTTTTCACGTTGCAAAAATACCACCACTCTATCACAAAATACGAAACAAGCAAACAGCTCTAACCCGTCATCTGTCAACCTTCACGCAAACATACACAGACACGCAGGCAAAAGAAACGGACGAAAAAAGCGTGACCAAGCCGTTGTAATTCACGAGCTCCCGCTACACTCTTGCGGGTAACGACGTTAGCCCATACCCGTACGCGTCGACTATTTTTTACCCCCGCCTTTACACCTACGCTCATTTCGCGTTACACGCTTCATCCGGTCCGGAACGAGAGGAAGAGAGATAGTGAAAAAGATGCATCACCCTCTCCGAGTGCGCGATATACACGGGGAAAATTTCATTAACCGTGCGCGTGCGCTAATTAATCCTCGAATTCGAGGGGGATTTCCCTTTGAGATTTTAATTGCGCCTTTTTTATCTCGCCCAAACACACACGTTCCGGTCAGGAAATATCCGCTCAGGATACGCGCGTGGGTTTTCTTTTTCTCGAAAGTTTTTCTGCGTACGTGTGTGGTGTAATTGGTTTTTGAATTTTAGTTTGCCTGTTGCTGATATTTTTTAATTGCGACTGTGGGTTAATCGAGTTTGGAGTCGGTGTGTGTATGGAGGTTTATTTATTTTTTTTCAAATGTTTCTAGAAGAGCCGAAAAGTCGGGTCAGAGGATTTCCGAGCGGAGAATAAATTATGCAACGGATTTGCAAATTTCCTTCGACCGGGTTTTTTCCTCAAAGGAGACAAAAAAATTAATTATGTTTTGGGATTTCATTTCGTCCATTAGCAAAATGCGTTTTGGAGAAGTTTTGTACATTTGATTTAACGTTAATGTACGGGGAAAAGCATTTCGTTTGAAATTGAAAAACATGACTTGTATTACACGCATATTTTTGCATATTTTTGCATACAGAATATTTTGAATTACAAAATTCATTTATACGAACATTTGATCTCGTTAAATTTTCCCTTTTTTCATAAACATCCCGAAAACTCCATTCTCACACTCATTTTTAAAAATATTCATTTTTCCCAATACCTCTTCAGTTACCCCAAAAATACGCATAATACATACACCCTCCTACACAAGAACACCGCATCACAAGCACCCATATTAAATAAAGACACATATACACAGTCGCGTCGTTAAAGCACTCGCCTCTGCTAAAAAAATTCTCTTCAGAATTAACTGTACGAGCCGTTAGACGCGCCGACGACGACCGATAAATAAGCGCGCGCGGCGAGATAAGGTCGCACTGGCATTATTAAGACGCGATCCAGACGTCTCCGGCTGATAAAAATTACACGGGCGGCCCGTCCTCAATCTCCGTAACGAGCTACCGCGTACACGGGGGACGGATACACATACGTATGTTCTCGGCCGTTTCTTATATAGGGTTGTAAAAGAGAGGGGGGGGACGAGGGGTGAGTTTGGGAGTTCCGGAGTTTTGATTTAGTGCTGACGCGTGGCAGGTCGTGAGCGCGCGATATATATATATATATATATATATATATTGATCCCGGGATTGGTGGGTATCGAGAGTGCGGGTTGTGGTGATTGGGCGAGTCGTTAGTGGACGATAATTGGTGCAATGAGGGCGGTTGGGAGGCTATTTTTAGAGATCGGTTTTGGAATTGTAAGTCCAAATTATTTGTTAAAGTGTTTTTATGTTAGCTATTATAAGCGTTATATATATATTTTATGAATAATAGCAGTACCCTATTTATTTTATCTGAAGGTAAATAGAAACAGCGCTCCTGTAGCCGAAATATTATTAAAGTGCGAATATAGATAAAATGTATATAGAAAGTCGTAAATTTGTGTCGCGGGCTTTTATTCCGGAAGCATTAAAATGAGCCGCACACCACGCGAGCTACATGTATATTGCTTTAGAGATACGACGAGTGCAGCTCATGAGCCCAAAACTATATTTCAGCCTATGTCAATAAACTGGTCGCGGCGACTTCGTAAATTCAAATGCAAAATTCGACTATAATCTAACGTCCTGTTGCAATATCATTTACGCGGGTGTAATGGGAAACCCGTATAAAATGGTTTTGAAATGCCAAACGACATTTTGCGGTAAAATGTATCCAGTTATTTCGTGAAAATAATCTAAAGTAATTTAGTAAATTCAAAATTGATAGAAAGCTTCATAATATATCATCATTTACTATTTAATAGAAGAAAAAAAAATGACAAAAATTTGCTGAAAAGTAAAAAATTCTAATATAGAATTTCAAACACTTATTATAAACGATCTAACCATAACCACCACTTCCAACTTCCAACTCTTTATTATACAACTCCAACGGCATCATCCAAACTTTTCTCCGCCGCACCTCTCAACTACGTCTCCTCATCCCGCGTACCACTTCAACCTCCAAGTATGCACGCACAGAGGGACAGAGTGCCCGCTGCCCGATAACGATCTCTGATAATGGCGGGACGCCGGTCAGTCCACCAGTATACATATATACTCGCCCGAGGAACCGAATGAACCGCCATCAGCAGAGTCACGTACGGCACGTGAGGATCTTATCTGGAACCCTTCTCTGATAACCGCACACGCGGCCAAAAATAATCGGCGCACGCGGTACTCGAGAATGATAAAATTTGTACGTGCGTATGTATATCTGATGACGCATAAATTGCGGTATCCAGTAGGATTTTTATCTGGCGTCGTCGTGAGTGCATGCCTCTATCGGTTTTATGGAACATTGTTGTTGTTGTGGAGAATAAATAGCGGCAGTTCGGTTGAATTGAGTGTGTTTGGGTGGGGTAATAATGACCGGGCCAGATTGCTATGTGGAGGTCGGCAGCGAAGTGATTTGGTGTGGCGATATTTCTTTGTACGAATGGCCGACTAATATCGATTATTACTACGCGCTCGGTGGTGTACAGCAAGCAGTGGCAAATTATATAACGCAGAATATATTATATAAATGTTACATGAATCAATATTGATTTATACTATATATTCTCGTTATATATATATATCACGTATACAAAGATCAATAAATTATTCATTTTCAAGGTCTCCAAACGACACTTTTACGTTATTTATTTGAATGAAAACAAAGTACATAGCTGACATTTCCACGCATTTTCTTTCGCAAAAGAAAGGAAGTCCCTATCCTGCCAGCTTCCTTCTTCGGATTGTAGCTGCATTGATTGGCCAGTCGTAAATCTCCGTTGCGTTGTCTAAACGCCTCGGGCGTATTCATTCAGCGCCCGATGATTTACACGAAATATTAATCCGCAGATCGTAACTCAAAATTCAATTCTTCTCCGACACCGAAATCGTACAGTGCTACAAAAATCCTCGGACTATAATCAAGAGCATAATTCTTCCTATAATCGCAGCTTCTTATATTCTCCATTTCGCTCGCACCCCAGTGGATAATCAGAGGCTGGCCAAGATGATAATCATTAGGAGTCGTAATTTACTACAGTCAACGATTACTACAGCCTCATCTCGTACACCTATGCACATTTTACTGGAGCATTACAACACGTTAGCCTCGCCCCCGCCCCCCCTTCAACAACTTTTATCGTCCACAAAGACGTCTTCTCTCCCGAGACTCACAGTGGTAATTCGTTAGCGGAACTACATGTACTCTCATATAGATTCAAACGACGCGCGCTTGTGTACTTGTTTAGCCGAGCAGCGACGCTTTTGAAATTAGGCACATTGCGAGTGCAAGAGCTAATGGATTGACGGCGTCGGTGCTAATGGCGATGAGGTGACGCTGTAATACGAGTGATTCTAAAGGGCAGAGGTAAGGGTCGAGAGCGACGTATTCAAAGTTCTGGACTTGAGAGCTTCTGTTTTGGAAGTCTGGAGTTGCGGGATGGTGAATTCAATGGCGAGCGGTTAATGATTGAATCGAGATGAATAGACGCTTTAGACGAGAATTGGTTTAAGGTAAATTATATCGGTTTTTATGGATGAAATAAGGAAGTTGTTCTGGTAGAGTTTTGAGTGGTATTAAAAATTTCTTCGGTTTACCGGAAGATATATAATGTACGACTGGGAGATCAGGAAAGCGATAAAAAGACTTTTAGGCGGATGAGCGCGAATATTTTTGTGAGTTATCTGAAAAAGATGATGATTGATGTTTCGTGAATTACAGACTCTGTCAGAGACTGACATCAGTTTTTATTCCCAGCGGTGTACGCGGTGCGACCCGCCCGCAATCAATCAAAATCCTTCAATTTTTAGCGATTCTATAAACGATGTTATATGGATAGAGTTATGTGAAAGGATCCGGTATCAACATTAATCTTAACTTTTTAATTACGGGGAAAAGAGCTATGAATCAATGATTTTTTTAAATTTTAACGCTATAAGAAGGTAAAGACTTTAAAAAATATTTTATGATAATTTATCCAGATCTATATGTACAAATGATTTGGTAATGTAGAAATAAGTACTTGCTTAGAGTCAGCGCATTGAAAAAGCTTTCAAAGCGGCAAACAATAGAGCAACATTTTTTTAATTTATTTAATCCAGTGACGGTTACCAAAAAATGCAATTAACAATTTCACAATACACATCAACCCTAAACCTCTAATAAAACAATTCAACCTACCTCAACACACACACCCAAAAGCCTCCGGCAAACCGTAACTCCCCCATCATCCTTCAGCCCACATTGCAGACCCTTCCGTCCTCTTAATTGCTCAACGAGCGAATTTTTTCCCGCCCACCGCCTGTACCTACTACCCTACATACAGCCCTTCAGGATCCTTTGATCCTCCCCTCGTTTTATCCGCCGGACCAGCCGGCCGCTCTGCGGCATTCCGAAGATTCGCGGGGAGCGTTCGGCGGTCGCTTTCACGCGGCCTAATTAGCGGCTTCGGCGCTTTGAAACGCGTGGTTGCTTTTTCTCGCTCTCATCAGGAGAGGCGTTAATACACGCGCCCTTTGAGATCCTCGCATTGTGATCGCACGTGAGTTGGAGAGATAGAAGAGTGCCGGGATATAAGTGGTATGATGTTAGATGTTTTTTTTTGTTTATTATCATTTAGGTTTCGTAAAGTTTGTACACTAAATAGACATTATAGACTGTGTAGTTTAATCAATTTATTCAATATTATAGTCTGTAGGAAGTTGATAGTTTAGAGAAGACGAATCGTGTATTAAATTCGTATAATAGAACGATATAAAAGCTTGATTTTTTTATGTGTAATCATACAAAATGAAATAATATTGAATGCCTCAGAAGCATAATGGAAGATTATATCAATTTTGCATTGGAACAATACAATAAATATTTCAGGAGGATACTTTTTATTGATTAATACTTTATATTGATTTTACAATTTACATTCAAGAACACGCACATTCACTATTCCACCGTATACCCAAAGTAAAAATACCGCTGCTTTATAACAATAATGTCAAACCTATCGCTTTCCCATAGGTCGTACCAGCTTTCATCTCCAAACCTTTGATCCTCTAACCAACCGTGACAGCTCTCCTCACTCATCGAGAAAAAAACCCTCCGTGCAGCCTTTATACCCAAGGCACCGTAAAACCGCGACCCCGTCACCCGAAAGAAATTACAAATTTAATTAACGACTAGCCCTGCCTTCCTTCCTTCCTTCCTCTCTATCGTTATAATTAATAATATCGACTCGAAAAATTAGCGCACGCGTCGCTTTGAAAAGGCATCCGCTCGCCCCGCCGCTTTGAGGTCGCCGCGCGTCAGGCGCGCGCGCGCGGCTCTTGCGACAGGTTGTCATGCCGTTAACCACGAGAATCTAATTAGGCTCTCGATATCGCTAGCTGCTGCTGCGTGTCTGCGTGCGCATGTTGTGTCTGGAGTGGCGGCCGACAAGTGGTATAAGGGAAGAGGGAGAGAGAGAGAGAGAGAGAGAGAAGGACAAAGAGGATCCTGGGAGATGTGGTTGGCGAGAAAAGAGTGGACGCAAGGGATTGGTATAGTGGCATACTGGGTTCTGAAAACTGAGAGTTTTTTTATATAATGTGATGGATGTTTAAGTCTTTTATTTCGAGATTGAAATTTTAAGCCTATTGATTGATTTGATAATTTTAGTTGGAACAGTATGTTTCAATTCATTGTCAAAGCTTCAAAACAGTCTCGATGACGATACTGTAAATGTACTGTTTTATTTTTGTGTGTATGAGCTTATTAAGCATAATAAATAAATAATTCGATAATCTTCTTATTAGTGAATCAAGGGCTTTCATAGCACATCTAATATTGAAATAAATAAATATATAAATAAATTTTACACGATTAGAAATTAAAAAACAAACAAGTCATTACCTGTGTTTAAAGGTAAATAAGATAAATCTACCCTCTACCAATAAATAAAATTATCCAATACAATTAATATATCAAGATTAAAATCACAGATAAAACGTCAGTAAAGTTGTATTACTTCCGATACACACAGCAGCTATATTGCCTGACCACTGCAACCAAAGCATGTACTTTTTAAATTCTTGCTGACAAGAACATGAACACACACAGGCGAGACAAGACAAATCGACCCTCGCACGGGGCATTTAACCATCGCCCCGTTGTCGCTCCTATCAATAACGTTGATTCAAAGGTGCGCGCACACACGCGAAGAGTGCGAAGTCGGCCGACCGAAAAACTCTCGCACTTTTTGCACTTTCGTCGTAAATTCCGCTAGCGCGCGGCCTTCGTCGCCTTTTATATACTACCCAGAGCCGAGGGGGGATACAACTTTGCGAAGCCGAACTTTCGCCCTTCCCATTATTCTTCCCTCTCGACTTTTTTTCCTTCTCCTCTCTCTTCATCTATACGTACCTCTAATCAACGAAACGCCGTGGCACACCTTTCGCCAACCTTTTGATGCTCGCGCCACGCTTGAATTTTTAAAAAGCTCGTAAATCACGGCGCGTAAACACGCGACAAAGTGAGCAGCGACACGCGCGCGAGAGAGAAAAGGGAGCGGAATGTAAAGAGAAGTATCGATCATCTTCGTTGACGCAAAAACGCCGTCGGTGCGAAAAACTGATGAAAAGGGCGTGCGAGAGAGAGAGAAAGAGAGAGGCTCTCGGCCCGTTTTTTAATTGTTCGGTGGCAGATAGGAGGACGAGGTTGTAATTTGTAACGGTTCGATGGGAGACGAGTCGTTCATTAATCAATTCTGATACGAGCGTGAAGGTGTCGTTAGACGGCCGGTGGTATCGAGTTTTTTTTCAAGGATTTGCGATAGCCGGTGCGTGGATTGAGGAATGTTTGTCAAGTATTGATTTTGTTGGGTAAAGTAATATTTTCTTTTTATTTCGCGCGTGGTTTATAATTATAAAATAATATAAATAAACGTGGGAGAGTTATTTTTATCGAAGTAAGGCATTATTAGTGCAAATATACATATATAATTGTCGAATAATTGATTTGACCTTTAAATTGGTTATTGATTTGGAATGATTGTGGTGTCGATTATGTATGATAACGAGAATTACGGTTAGAAAATAGTAGTAGGTGTTGTAAAAAAAGGTCTAACTGTGTCGCCGGTTATTTTTAGATTGCAAAAAGGGTTAAATTTGAAAATAGAGGCATAGGCAAGGGATATGGTTATTTTTTAAAAGTATAATTATAAATTATCAAATACTTCATATACGTGTTAGTACCCGCGCTATAGTAAAATATTGAAAAGTACGTAACAAAAATTTTTTTTCCGAGAAATATTACTGTTATGAAACTAAAAACAGTAAAACTGAGTAGTACGAATCGAATATGACGAGCCACTTACACACATCCTTCTTCGCATATCCCATAATCAATTCAAATTTATGAAAATATTCTTCATCATTCAGAAACCATCAGTTTTACGGCCCGCACTAGATGTGAAAGTTTCTTTTTTATTCACCGCGACGATAAGTCCCGTATTACGCGACATCATTTCCCCTGGAAATTGTATTAAAATTTAACATTCCAATTTCATTCATATCAGCCACTACCCACACGTCTCATCATTTCTCATACCACACCCAACCTAAACTACTCGTCTCCAAGACGAAAAAATCACTCTCTCTCCCTTTTCGAAAAGAAAAGTCTCGAGGCAGCCTCCTCGAGGAAGAGACGAGAGCGCCTACAAAGCGCGTTTACGCGGTCGTTAAAGCGGTCACATAACGTCGTCGAGTGTCCGTGGCGGACGTTTACGGCCATGAGCAACGACGGACGTGCGCGACTTTAGAACCCCGGAGAGAGAGAGAGAGAGAGAGAGAGAGAGGGAGAGAGAGAGAGAGAGAGAGAGAGAGAGAGAGAATATGCAGTGTCTCCGCTCGGCTGGCCGTAAAACAGTGCTGCGAGGGGTGAGGGGTCAGGTTTGCGTTTTTCTTTTTGCTTCGCTTTTGTTGGAGAGGAAGCGAGGAGAGGAGAGCGAGATTGCGGGGGTGTGAGAATTACGTGCTGGAATCCGTGGACGATTGGATTTGAAGAGGGGAATGTTTTAATTAGTAGTATATGATTGGAAATTAATAAGGGTTTCACATATATATGTTTTTAGAGGTTTGTGGGCGGACAATGTGAGAAATGAATCTTTTTTTTTGCAAGTCTGTATAATGTTAATTCGCAGTTGTTTTCTGAAAAACTGTAAAGCTCAATTTCAACAGCAGGTTACTGTATTTGGCTGCGTATGCTATATTTAGTCGTGTTAGTTATTGCACAAAAAATTGCACAAAAAAATGCAAAATATTTTTCCAATTTTCAAAAATCAGCATCAAACTGAGATATATAATTCCAAAAATGTGAAACTTTCTCATAACGATCATTAATTTCGTCGACGACAGCGACCTACACAAGCGCAGCTTCCTACACATATATCGACCGCACTCGCGCGTATTTCAATCTGTTAAATCGTCCCCGAAAAAGAACCGGTCGGCAATCACTACCAAATCGAGCGAGCAGCCATTCGAAAATCCGAGATCAAAGGCTTAAACTTCCGTCCTTCGCACAAACCGAGCCCTTTCCCTCGATTCGCACAATCGAAAACAATTTTCGAAATAAATTGTTGAAAATTTTCTCTCCGTCTCGCCTCTTTTTCCCGGCGCGCAAACAGCACGAAATTGAGCTAGCTCAAAGATGAAAGCGTCGAGGCGAGAGGAAAGATATCACGGCGTGCAAAATGAGGAAAGAGAGGGAGAGAGAAAAAGGGGAGAGTATAAGACCCTTCTTTATTTATGCATGAACCTTTTAGTGATTTAAGGAGCGAAACGATGCACGGAATTGCTGCTTAAGGATTTTTCCGCAGGCGACAGGAGTTTTACGCGCGCTTGACGCGCGTAAGGGTATAAAATTTGACTTTTCAAGTCGCCCCGCGCTGCGCTTTTATTAAAGCATTCACCGAGCTTCGGCTAACGTGAATTTATCATTTGGATTTCTTTTGCGAGCGCGTAAAGATTCCGATTCGTTGTTATAAACTTTTTCGCGCTGAATTTTAATGCTTTTTTAACGATAGTAACTGTTTGTTTCGGGTATATGGCTTCTCGTGTCGGAGTAAACTTTAATCCGGTCATACTTATTGTATTTTAACGGAAAATTTTTCGATATTAGCATATTTTCGCATGAATATTTTAGCTATGCATGCGAGCATTCTTTTCGGCGGAGGTGGAAAATTGTATTTGTTTATGGAAAATCATCCTTATCTTTGTGCACCTTAGCACTTTCTTACTCTCATACGGATAAGAGCATTTTTTACGATCTTATGTATACGAATAAGCTAAAATCAACGGCGTAAAATTCAACGATTTATATTTATGCAGCTGATTCTGAGAAAACTTATTTACTTTAACAAGGTTCGAGACTTTGGAAATTTTATAATGAAACGTAGCAAATATTCATGCGGGGTATGGAAAACTTTTATTAAACCGGGAATCATGTTTTTCTAGGGCTGAATAATAACAAGTTCATTAAATAAACTAAAATGTATTTTTACCCTATTATCATTAAATTTGCTTTATAAACTTTCAGCTTTGATAATGTTTATACAATGAAATACCAGAAATAAATAACAGTTGTAACTTTGACATTAACTTTGTAAACCAAATAATTCAATTAGAAATCTTTTTGTGCCGTGTCATGTTCACATCGTGAAACATCGTTACGCTTAGACCAAAACAAAAGCCAATATATCGAAAAATCCCTCAAAACCATATAAACCCCTTCCATCCTCCAATCCAACCCTTGCAAACCAATCGCAGGGATTATTACAGGACCCCGACGAACCCGGAAACTAAAGCTCAAATCCTCCATCCAACCTGGGGAGGAAAAAAACTTCGGAACGCGCTTGCAATCCCGCGGTTCCATTAAATTTTTCATTTAACGTCGCGCTCGCGCGTCTTCGACGTGTCGCACTGCCGGGGGCTTTATATAAAAAGAACTTTATTAACAACGGGTAAAAAGGCGAGCGAAGCTGGCGAGGCGTTATAATGAAAATTGATCGGCGTCGCCGTGTCACGTGTCTCCCTTCCCGTCCGCGCAGAGACGTTATATACCTACTGCTCGCGCGCGGTCCGGATATAACGCGGCGCTGGAAGACGCGCAAGGAAGAGCTTTTATATAGGTATATACGCTCGAGTCGGATTTTACAGGTGTTTTTCCGGGCGAGTGGGGAGTGAGAGAGGCTGAGAAAATTCCGAGGGCTGATTAATGTATCTTGGCTGTTCTGTTAAGTTAAGATTATGGGGGTTGGAGGTTTGGAAGATGAATGGAGAACATAAGGTTTGTTATGAATTAGAATGAGCAAATATGCAACTACCGAAGTATTTTATTTTAATTTGTTTTTCTAAATAATTCTACAATTCTACTTATTATCGTTATTAAAGATCTTTTCTTTCTCCAATATGACTCTTATTTATCTCTTCGGAATACTGATTCTAAAACCTATCGCTTGAATATAATATAAACCTACGTATGCAAGTAATGACAAAACAATAATAATCCTTTTACCAGAATTTTTTCGAAGACCTGATTAAACTAATCCCATGCAAGATCCGCTCACTAAATCACCGTGACTACTTAATTCTCGAGCTCACATTATTAAATTCAAAATGAAGAGCAAGATTAACACTTTTTTTCGCGAGACAGCAACACGAAATCACGAGCAAGCCCGGTGCTCCCTCAGGTCATGCGTGAAATTGAACAAAGAATAAGGCGCGCGTCAGCCGCCGTCGCTGGCATTATCATAAGGCACGCGCTAAAAACTGGACGGGAGATTCCAACGGAAGAGAGAGAGAGAGAGAGAGAGAGAGAGAGAGAGGCAAAAAATTCCAGGACCGAGAAGAGGGAAACAAAAGACGGGGAGGATTAAGTCGTTTTCCGCCGCGACGCGTCTTCGTACCGCGGATTACGTATCCCTCCGGATCTTCGGGGGGGTGGGAGGTGTACCACTGATGTATATATGGCCGTGGAGAAGCGGTCGATGGGGAAACCTTTCGCAGCCCTTAAAATCGGTCTGGGACTTTTTTGCTTCCCGGTGGCGGATGGATAATTTTGGATATAGGATATTGTGCTTGCTAGTGAATATTTGTTGTAGTTTGATGTTTTATTTAGAACTTACGAATACTTGACTGAATAAAGTCTGAGTATAAACTTCATGTGAAAAGATGAATAAATTGGCTGAGATATGACTTCCTCACTTTCTACAATGAAAGGGTGCAGCAAAATTATTTTTGAGAAATCAATTAATAAGATGTAATTATAATAATGAAACTTATTAAGAACAGCCACGACAGCTTTTCGATTAAATTTTTCTTTGGAACTTTGACTGTTTAATTAAAATGTCTGTACGTTACGAAACTTGATGTAATAAGTTAGAGTTATTAATAAAATACTAAATAAAAATGCTGCATATTTTCTTGGGAATAACCTTTTTCTTTCTAAACTAATTTTATCATGCATCAACGGTATCCCATCACAAGATAAGCTGATTTCACATGTAATAAAGGAAATATCTTTCTCAACAACGCTAACAATCTTCGATCTTATACTCGTTCTTTTATTTTAATGTATTTTCTACCTCTGTAACGATAAATCTGCGGCTAAAGCGAACCACCCCGACGTGACGTGAATCGCTCGGCAATTTTGCAAAAAGAATATTTCTATCTATCCCCGGCGAAACCGGCCGAGGCAATCTGATTCGGCTAATACGGTAATGGATGGCGATCGCTATCTTGCGAATTCCGCCGCCGTATTAAGGCTTCCCTCTCTCTCCCTCAAAAAAGATTCGCCGAGGGATCAATTTCGCATCCTTCTCCGCGATTAGGATTCAGCGCAAGCTAGCGGCGAGAGGAATTTCTGGAGGTGCTATAGGAAAAATTTCGCATATTCAAATGCGCCAGGGCCAGGCTTCCTTCGCAGAGCCATTATAATTCGTTAACGCATAAGCTCCGTGGTTTTTCAGAGTCTTCCGCCCGGAAGGAACTCATGATGAAATCCAAGAGAAGACTTTTTCAGGAAGTTTGAATTGATACGATTTCAATGGGCGCGGATTTTGGTTATTGAATGGGGGATCAATCATTTTGGGGTTGGTGCGGTGGGGGATTTTCTCGGATTTCTAATTCGCGCGAGTCTTTAAATTTTTATCGTCTTCCGCGGTTTATCTTTAGTAAAAGTTTGGAGTTACGTTGGCAGGGGTTATATAAAAGTGTATGAAAATGTTAAGTTTATTGCTCTTATCTTGAATTTTAAGATACTATAGGAAGAATTTTATTAATAAAACGTCTTATTGCGTTATTAAGTTACATTCGTGAAAGGCCTTCTTAGGAAATTTTTTATCCTGAGATCTTGTATAAAAATTAGGAAAATGACGAAAATAAAATTTATTTGCCATAACTTTCATATTTAGCATAAAACTTGTAGAAGGGCATAATGCGAAATCTTAAACAATATAAATGAGAATGACGTATTAATTTATAAACCTAAATTGTTTTTCTTTTACCTCCCGAAAATT
>JAPYZO010002362.1:0-22571 GCA_030522905.1 Torymus flavipes
TCCCGTTTCATATTCATTTGTGCTTTTAATTATAATCTGACCATTATTATTTTCCCTAATATTTTTTACAGGCAATATTACATCGTTTTGCAGTACACTATTGACTGTTTCTAATGCTTTATTTTTTTCTAGATGCGTTTTAGGTTGGACAATGATATTAGGCACGTGGCGTAATTCTTTTACCTTATCAGTATTTTTTAGTGCTTCTGTATACGATTTGTTTTTGGTATTTATCCTTTCCGCAGCTAGTTCTTCTTTAGTTTTTTGCAAAAGTTCTTTTACCTTATCAGTATTTTTTAGTGCTTCTGTATACGATTTGTTTTTGGTATTTATACTTTCCGCAGCTAGTTCTTCTTAAGTTTTTTGCAAAAGTTCATTTTTCTCTCTCATTTCTATAATTAACTTTTTTTGGAGTATAATTTTCGCTTTCATGACATTAAAATCTTCTTCATCTTGTCCCACTATTGTAAAATTTTGCCTCTCTAAGTTATCTGTTAGTACTTCTGTTGATATGGTGTTTAGCAATTGTTCTTGAAATTTTTCCCTTTCAAATAATTTTACTTGCAATAATTTGTCTTGCCTCAACACTTAGCAAGTCACCGGATTTGGAGGTTAACTGCAGGTCACTGTGCTTTGGACACAATACTAACACATCACTTATTTAAAACTTATCAGGAGCGATATCCGGCGGGTTCTTCTCAGTCCCCGCCATAGTGGCTGAGAGGATACATCTTTAGATACCAGAAATCGACTCAAAATCGTGCATAAGGAGTCAAAAAACGCAAAAAATACAGTCGCTGTAAACACTCGTATTAATTTGCCGAAAATGAATTGATTCTGATAGGCACTTTAATTATTTAAAAAACGTGTACCTGTACCTACCTAGGATATGAACTCACTGACAAGTAGAGTCCATGACCTCCGGGAAACGGATTTTCGTGGGCATTGGAACCTGGATTTCTGGTATCTAAAAATGAAGCCTAGTGCTCATATTTCCGTCCAATGGGCCCTTTTTCTTGAGATATAGTCAAGCTCATCTCAAATTTCCTCTATTTCGTCAAAAAATGATGTCTCTTCTATTAACTGCCACATTGCAAGTATTTAAGATACGAAATCCAGGAAGAAAAATTATAAAAGTAGACAGTAAAAGCTAAAATTTAAGCTCTGATTCGTTGAAAAATATTGATCCATTTAATCGGTTAAAATAAAGACAAATTTTTTCATGAAAGAGCACATAATAGTACATTACACTTTTAATATTAAGTGTATTATTTATTGATATTTAGCTGTTTATATGGAATTTACTTATATTTTGCAAAAGCGGGAAATATGGCCATATTTCCCTCTTTTTTGCCACAGCGGAAAATATGGCCAGATTTCCCGCAAACGTTAAATTTCTTGAAAAAGGTCATGGTATGAGTTTTGCGAAAACAAACCGTAAAAAATGCACATAAAATTGAAAGTACGTCAATGTGGTCCAATTAGTAGTATTATTGTTGAATATTTTTGGCGAATTCATTAATAAGAACATAATAAACCATCGTTTATCAGAATGCACTGAAGTACACTGAATTAATAGTTCTTAAATGAACGTGAAAAAAATTGACGTAAAATATCAAAAGTATTGACATGAGATATTTCAATAGAATCAATACTTAATTAATTATAGCACTAGCTACTATAACCCGCTGATAAAATTATTTTCTAATATTTTAGTAGCATTGACATGTACAAAACAAAAATGAAAAATTATATCCTGTTTACCTTAAAATACGGCCTCGCGTGTGAGATTAACGTTAATCCGTAGTACAATATATGTTCGACGCAAACAGTCTTCATAATATTAGCTATCATCAATTAACATTTATACACGCTCCAACAATTATATCCCAAAATAGCCAACGAGCGATATACAGGCTGTACGTCATTCCCGCAATTCATCTTTGAACGGCGTTCTTTGGAGGGGAGGACTATATACGTGCGCCATCTCCAGCGTCTAGTTTTCGTCGGTTTTGGGACTAACCGGGTGAGATGACAGTCTAAATGAGAGTCTCCAGAATCATGAATTTTGATTAGATATTCTCGGCGCTGTATTAATGGATAAAAGATGATTTCGAGAGCTGTTAAAGAGCGCCAGATGTAATGAAAATATTTATGAAGTGGTAGGTTCACACGGAATGTAAGCATACGGCGTCCGAATTATTCACCGCGAAAATGTGTTTTTGGAGTGCGCCCGAAAAGTTTAGTAGGTCAGATTTAGCGGACTTAGTATTTACATCGACGATTCTGGAAATTTATTATTCAAAATTATTTTTCACCGATGCTTTGTAAAAAATAAAATACAAAGATTGAAGTAAGTACTTTAAAAAATACATCACCGACGCTTACTTCTCGATTAATTAAACGCAATATTTCATTTTTATTATTGTAAACTGAAAAGGATTATCTTGTGTAAATTTGTGGGTTCTGGGGATTATACAAAAACCCTCATACTTTTGCGAATTAATTACTTTTATTTAATGCCGTGAAATTTTAAATTAAAATATTTATTTATTTTAAATATTACATTAAAATTAAAATATATTACTTTAAGTATTATCACTCTCTTCGCTTATGCGGAAAACGTCACATGAGCTAAATAATCACCTTTTGCACCCGCGTCGAAATGTACTATTATGAATAACAATTATACTACCATTTAATAATATTATTAATAATATATATTTCTTTTATAAATTTGTGAAATCTATCTAAAAAAAGTTTTTACAGAAGTATAACCTAAGGCAAGTATTAGTCTCTCTTCCTTTCGCTCGCGCTCTCTCTCTCTCTCTCTCTCTCTCGCACCTTCTATGTCGCACCCTCTCTTTCCCTCTCTCATTTTCTCCCCCTCGCCCTCTCGCTCTCGCTCTTTTTCTTCCCCTCTCTCTCAAAATTGGTCAAACTCTGTACCAAAATTCTTAATGAGAGCTTAAAAGTCTTTTTTTTAAACAATCAACGTCTTTAAAAACATTAATTTTTTAGGTATTTTCTGTCAACACAATTTGTATAGTCCTTTTATTTCTTCTAATCTCATCTATTCAATAAGCACTCTCTACAAATGGTAATAATTTTTTTCATGGCTGTACAAATAATAATATTGCAAGTATCTTACTTTTAATAACAAATTCAAATAACTATTACTTAATTGTTAATTATTAAAAATATTACTTATGTCGACTGTAATTTACTATTTACTGATAAGAATTTTTCCATCGGTCTTACAGTCTTATAAATTAAATAAATTAATATGTTAATGAACCTCATTTGACACAATGAATCAATTTTCTTTGTGATATTAGAAAAAGTACACAGATTTGCCCCTACTAGCTCCCATGAGCGATAGTTCATATTTATCATGTATATAGTATCCACCGAAAAAACAATTGCCATTGTGACCCGAAAAGACAAGTAGTGTTTATTCCCGAAATAACCGATTAAGTGAAAGTCGCTTTCTAAGGCATGAACGCTATTTGGCCTATTTGCTACGGTAAAAAATGTTATATTTGTCTTGATTTATAACACCGATGCGAAACCTACGAAACTAAAAACTCAATTTACTCGAAATAATGAAAAGCGGAGAGATATCTGATTATTCCTGGAAGCCACATAAATATGTCATCCAAACAGATAAAATTTGTAATAAAATAATCACAAGGAATACGCTCAAATTTTGCGAAAGCGTAACATCGAGATATTTTGCGCAGGATACACTTTGAATCAAGTTAAGCATAAAGTTGAGAAATTGAGATTGTATTTGAAATAGTTCGCACGGCAAGCTTCCGAGCTAATAATTGTGACGTGCTTACCTCCTAGAAGTTAATTGCCTAGATCAGATAGATTCCAGTATGTGCGGGGTTGACATTAATTGGCACTAGACGGCTTAGTTTGAATACTGCACAGAGTTTATAATACATTATTTAAAGCCGCTTATTCGCGAGAGAGACTACAATTCATGTAGTCTACTTGATCGTTGATATAATTATTGCTGATACAAACACTGAGAAAAAACTTAATTGAATCAATTAAATACATTTTATTGAAACGAAAATAAATTGAAACAATTGAGGCGTCATTAAAGTTATTACACGACTCATTAATTTAACCATATATTTGATTGTCTTAATAACATTATAATTCTATCCATCAAATATTTTCTCGTGAAATTGTGATTGAATATTTCATTCTAAGGAGGAAATTTTTTCTCAGCTTGTGTGCGCTGTTCTTATAGTTATTACTCTTTGTATGAGCCTCGACACCAAATATATAGATATAGGGACTCCGCGAAAAAGAATACGGGGGTATTGCTCCGTAAAAATGAAGTTGATATGAGTTTCTATACATATGTTTAAGAGTGCTTCTAAAAAAAAATCCCAACTCAAGAGCTTTCAAATTATTTATAGAAAAAAAGGTACCTATCTTTTGTGGTAGATCATATGCCAAGTCACAAAAAGGATGAAGGAATTACTTATTATTGTTACTTAATTATTATTACCCCAAGTATTATTTACTGTATATCTGAAACTCAAACTAAAAAATATGTATATAAATGATGAATTATTAGTATTTTAAATTTCATAATTGAAACATATATATTAGGTATTAAGAATAAAAACAAATTGTTTGTCTTACACGAGAGGCTGCTATTTATCCCCCTTGTTCTGAATGTGCCAGTTTTCGGCACTGGAATGCTTTGAACACAATTTAGCAAACCATGCTAGTTAGTCTTTGTCGGCAATCATGTTTACCATTAACGCATAATATATATGTATATATGCGTTTTATAAAGGTGTTCCCAGGCCAGGCGTTTGCGCCGAAGGTGCAGCTGGAACGCGAGGCAGCGCCGCGAAAACTCTCGCGTGCTATCGAGACGGAGCGACGCCGACGGCTCTACGGGCGCCTGAATCTCCAGGAGTTATTGCGCGAGCGGGGTATCGACGCGGCTGATGTGGCACGAGATGATAATTATTTGCCCCTCGAGATCTTTGATGACGAGGAGTACGACTGCAGGTATATATATAACGCGTTGATCAATCGGTCAATTCTATAGTGTCTTTCCTGAGCTTCATCGGCTTTGATTAATTCTGATTAGCGATTGGCAAATGATGTTCCGTAAGATAAGCTTTGAAGTCATGGTAAAAATAAAGGTGATGAATTTTCGCGGAATGGGTGGTAGTAAAGTTTTAAGAACACCAAAGTCAAATTGAAATTCTTTGAACTTAAAATTATATCAGAAATATTTAATAATTATACAGCGAGAATTGTAGATTGGTCCAATTATGGTAAAATTATTCGTTGTTCAAAAATATTTCGAAATTCAAATTTTTTATTGTTACAAGTAAGCTTTCGCTAGTTATAATAATAAAAAGTAACAGAGTCAGAAACACTATCCAACAAGCCACGCTGCCGCCGGCCGGATTTCTGTTATTCTGCATGATATTGTAATCAGACACCTTGCTTATTTCGTTCTATCATATTCGTACGAGTATCCACATGTAATAGTATACGCCGAAATTTTAAAATCCATTTATTCTCAAAATGGTTTTAGGGCTCGCTTATCACTATATATTAAACTTGACGGCATTGTATTATTTCACCAGGGTCCGAAAACATAACACTAAAGCTGTCTTAATCATTATGCCGGGAAGAGGCCAACCTTCGTAAAATGAATTTTTAATGCTGACCCAGACCAATGGACTGACGTCTATCAATTTACTCTTGTGCTTGGTTTTCCTTTTTCTCTCTTCCTTTCGCATTCTCTGCCAATGGAGTTTCTTAATTCATCCATCAGAAACGTTAATTCGGTGCGACGTTACTTAAAAGAAAACGCCTTCACTGTATTTCGTAATTTCTCGTCCCGAGTGACTACACGATTCATATACTTTTTTTCTCAGGGGTGGCTTTTGCTACTCTCTAAATTAAATTCAGTGAAAAATCACTATTTTAGAGTGTAAGGAGTGCATAGGTATGCACTATTTCGACAGTTCCCAACTTTACATTGTAAAATAGTGATTTTACACTGAATTTAATTTGGCGAGCACATACCTAGGTATTCTTGTATTTCAGGTTGTGCGAAGTTTTTGTACTAACCCTCAGTGACAGACTGTTAATTTATTTATTTATTTTATTTATTTATTCAGTTTTGCATTGATAATGCTCTTAAAGCACGTTTAAAAGAGGCCATAGGATCGATCGTGGGAGAGTATTCCACGATCGTCTTAGCCTATTAACGGTTGAGTAAAATCCGATTTTGAAAGCGTGAGTCGTTTCGTGTAATACTCTAAAATTGCGGAGAGAGTATGTAATGTGCCTCTAGCAAAAGAAAGATTCGATTGTTAGGCTGTTTATGTAATGGTTTTTAATCTTATATGCTAGTAAACAATGCTGATAAAAATGAAGTGACTTGATCGTTTGTCAATTACAAACCTCCGTAATTTGATTAGCGTGGTTAGCGCAACTAAGACGTCAGTTTACCATAGCTGGCCGTGTCAAGAGCCTTAAACATAACCAGGGAGAACCCATAATATAATTAATATTAGCATTAAATTGAATAAATTATGTACAGCGATTAATACAATTTAGCAATATCGATTTGCCTTGAGAGAAAGAGGGGATATATTTATTTATTATCGGTCCCCATTTTTTACATTGCCATTTTAGATTTTTTAACATGAATTGTTGTCCCTATCTTTGTTAAATTTTGTATACACCATACCATATATCATACAAATAGCGGATGCGCAGGCGCTTCCAATAAAGCACATTACTTATATTGCAACTTCCTTTCCCAAGTATCAATCCGTTGTCCCCAAGTGCGTAATTTTCGTATTTTCATTTCTTCTAATAAATCCATCTTTTCCACCTCCCCCAAGAACACCGGAAGAATGGCTGGATCTCGGCTCACTGGACGGCCAGCGTCACCCTGTACCCGCGGAGGCACTACTATCCACTCCAGGCCGCGAGCCTTCGTCCATCTCATGGCAGTCCGTCGCTGTGCTCGACTACGACGCGAGCAGCAAGCTCTGGCGTGTGATGAGCCTCGACGGCGCCCGGCGCACCGAGGATTTACCTCGACTACGCGTGCGCTTCTGCGCGGAGGATCCGCGCGTGCACGCGGATCGCATAGCTGCGGCACTGGAGGACCGCAGACGTGCTGAGAATAGCATTAGGTGAATTTTTTACGAGTCTTCTGGCCCTTTTATTCGTTTATCAGCTTTGTTCGCGATACATGTTTAATGCGACGACGGAGGTATCACGTTTACGCGCGGATGATTCATGCGTAACAATGTTTTGCATAATGCAGAGGGATAGTAAGTTATATATAACACACACGATTTTATGAGAGGAGGTATGCAATAAAACGCTCGCGATTTTATCGCCGCTTAGAGATGATAGAGAGACGCGAGCGTGGTGATTTAAGAATTAAAGTGAATAATATAGGAGATCGGAAATCAACAAGTGCACGAAAGATATTTTTTACGAAGCTCGTCGTAAACACTTTTTTATTGGTTAGAGTTATATAGAGATATGAAATCGGAAATGCGTGCCTCGAAAAATTCTATTTACTTCTAGGTACTACCATATTTATTTCACTGCCGCGTTGCGTAATCACTTGGAGAAAAACAAAATACGAAATATGAAAATTTAAAAAATGTGAATTGGAAATTAACGGCTGCCCAAACTCGGTTTATACTACTTCCATATATTAAGTATAGAAACAAATTTAAATCACTACCTATATACTAAACTGATCAATTTCTTTGACAAATTACAAGGAAAGTCTGATATTCCTTAGACTTTTAACATCAAATATAACGTCGTTGTGGGCATTCTGTTTTTTATGGAGATCAAAGGAAAGAGTCCAGTTTACTCTCTAATCTCTTACTTTTTCAATCTTTCTTAAAAACCTTTCACACTATTGAGCGGCACGGAAAGGCATTAAAACGAGCTCGTCCGTTACGCTTGTCTGACCGCGGAATGTTTATATACTTACGTCGTCGGTGCGTCATCTGTAAACAGAATAAAGGTGGATTTTACATGCTTTATACGAGCGTAGGTACAACTTGTATCTCGATTGCATGCCTCTTGAGGGAATTGCGTCGCTCGACGAAGAACAGAAGAATGCGATCACCGAGATGGTGAAGATCTGCAGTAACAAGCGGCGTGGGGCGAAAGAGAAGTGTATCGAAAAAGTAAGTTTTATTTTTTTGTTCATATATATATATATATGTTTTGCATCTTAATTTTCTCTTCGAACTTCAGTTCTTCTTACATCCGTGAATAAAAAGTCCTTCGATATTCCAGGAAGAATATTCATATAAAAGGCAAATACATTCCATATATCGTTACTTGTCTGACTGACAAGGAGAGTGGACACCGGAAAAGGGATTTTAAATGAATTTTGGAAAGTCAATTTCTCGTATCTAAAAATGAAGCCCAGGGCTCACAATATCGTCGAATGGGACATTTTTCTTGAAATATGAATCAATATAATATCAAATATGCTTTATTTCGTTGAAATATGATGTCTCTTCCATTGACGGTCACTTTGCAAGTATTTATGATACGAAAACGAGCAAAAAGATTATAAAAGTATAAATATATAAATATAGCGTAAGAAAACATATATATTTTTACAAAACATATTCTAAATTTTAGCTTCCCCTTTCTACTCTTGTAATCTTTTTTGCTCGTATCATAACTACTCGCAAAGTCAATAAAAGAGACGTAATTTTTTAACGAAATGGAGCATATATTTCAAGAAAAAAAGTCCATTTGATGAAATTGTGAGCACTGGGGCTTCATTTCTAGATACCATTAATCGGCATTCAATACCCCGTGAAAATTCGTCTTCCCGAGTGTGTGCATTCTCTTTGTGATTACAGGTTTGATGAAAAACAGCGATTTATGTCCAGTCAATGCAATTCTAATAATTCCTTTGTAACATGTTCCGTCAAACAAGCGAAAACTTCCTTTACTTCTCGAATACCAGACGATATTCAGCATTCGAGAAACTCAAACGAGAGAATCCTTGCTATGAATTTTTCACATATCTCTTCCGGCATAAATAAAGGCCACGTAAACACTATAATAACTCATGGCGCGAGTCAATATACGCACAGGCCATGGCGGAAAAGCCATACACGCCCAACATTTATTCTAACTTGTGATATACGCGCGCCCTCTTTTAGCTGTTTCTCGATTTCTTACGGTTTCGAGATCGATTCGAGATTTCGAGATACCTCGCAAAAACGCTTAAACACACATTCCGCAGGTGATGCGCGAAGTCGAGCGGAATTATCGGCGGGTCATGTGCGACTTTGAGTGCCATTGCCTCCTGCCAAGTGGCAGCCCTCTGGGTGCCGGGGACGCGACGTCGAGCGAATGCCGTTTGAACGATGCATCGAGGAGGAAAAAGTTTCTGGTTTGTGTGGTTTTATATATATTGTGAGTGTTCTTGTGGAAAAATTTCGAGTGCACGGGTTTGAGTATCGTTCGCGAAACCTATAGGGTATAAATTAATTCTACATGCAAGGTGTATCATGTAATTGCTGGATCGATTGAAATAATTCACATGGCTATCAAATTGTTACATTATATTGAAATTGAATATTAAACTTTAATTTAAATTATATATGTACAATATATACTTATTATTTATTTAAAACTTGTCGAAAAATTCATACATATGAATTGTTTGAATTTCAAATTCACGATACTAATATACCGAAAATTTATTTCAACAGAGTATCGGAGTATTTGCGGATGTTCAAATATGTGTAATTGCATCCTTTGAATGACATATTCATAATATTTGCAAGGTTCTCGGTACATAGAACATTAAAGAACAGAAAAATCATCTATTTATTCAAGTGGGATTGGTATTATATTTTAATGCGTTAAAGCAGTTTTAAAAAGTGAAAATCTCCACTGAGAAAAAAGTTTTGGAAAAATGACTATACTGTCTGATAGAGCTACCGCAAACCGTAAAAATCCTAAAAAATACCATATACTTATAGTAAATTGTCTTATCTTTCTAGCAAAATTTCTTATAAAGTATAGTAACTAATTTTTACAATATTATTAATAATATTTACTAAACTTTTTCTCAGTGCGTTCTTTTTAAAAATAAAATTCTTCCTTTTTTCAACTGAAGCGGAAACTATTAGAATTCAAATATAGCGCTATTATTACTATTAATTAACAAAATTAATTACATGTATTATATTTGATTTGATTATTACCAATTAATTTAATTACGCAAAACACAGATAGATACCAAAAACATGAGATATCTAAACAATCTTTCATATTCGGGAGCAATTCATTTTCTCGCATTTAAAATTCCCCCGTGCCCTCAAATACGAAGAATCATATAAATAAGAATTCCGGTAAAAAATTCAAACTACACCAGGTCATCATCGAGCCCCCGTATATCTCCTATAGTATAGAGCGGGTGTATCAACTCCTTATCCGATAAGGCCTGGCGGGCACCGTTACTTAGCTTTATTGCCAAAATCCCCAGCCGCCCACCCTCATAACACGAGTGAAAAGGGACAGAATGAAAAGGAAAATCAATCGCCGCGTGGGCAGCGCGTTATCGCGCTCGCCACTTTACCACCTCTACATACACACGCGCGCTATACACAGTTGAAACTAGTGTGTTTTGTGTAGTTAAAAAACGATTACACAAATTTTGTGTAGAATAAAAGCACAAAATGTATGATTATAACCCTGTTTCCTTTACATTAGTCTACAAAAGTTTAGTGTAGACTTTGTCTGCCAAATCTTAATTACACAAAAAAGTCTGTTACTAACTCCGTTTTTGACACAAAATTTGTGTCAAAAAGGAACCTCATTTTTAACGGGGTGACGTAGTCCTACCAGTACCGACCGAGCAATTGACACAGTTTAAAGCTTATTAAAAATAAAATAACGTAGAATCACAAAAAAATCAAGAGTACATTGCTCTGTGGTTTTGAACGTTTTATCATCTAGTAAAAGCTTGAAGTCGAAATATCAAGTGGTTTTTGCAAAAACTTTGAATGAAACTGAATTTTGTTTTGTTCAAAGTTTTTGCAAAAACCATTTGATATTTCGACTTCAAACTTTTACTGGGTGATAGAACGTTCAAAACCACAGAGCAATGTGCTTTTGATTTTTTGTAATTATTCGTATTTTATTTTTGACAAGTTTGAAAACTGTGTCAATTGCTCAGTCGGTAATAGTAGAACTATGGCACCCCCTTAACTGTGTACATTGTTCGATTATTTTGCGTGGGCACGTGTAGGAGGTGCGCGGCTACGCGCAATGGAACAGCCTGTATGTACAGTCGGAGGTGTACGAGGCGCAGGCGGCTATTGTCGCCGAGTGCAGGGAAGCCTCGAAGGTGAGGCTGTTCGCCTTCAGACACGGCAGGACGCTGAATCTGGAGGAATTCGAGACACAGCAGACGCACGCCATGCACGAGGCGGCGGATTATCTGAGGGACCGATGGACAGCGAACGTGGCTCAGTGCGCGCGCATGTGTATGCGCGATCTCGGCAAGGGCTGGTTCGATCTCGGACAGCGCAGACACGACATCTACGATTTCATGAAGCTCAAGAGGTTCTTCGAGCTCACTCGGCAGCGCATGCAGGTAATTTGGATGACATGTGGATTTTATTGCTTTGCGTTGTTGATGATGATGTATCGATCGGTGGAGATGGTGCTGCATGGGCAGAGATATATCTCAAATTTGAGTTTACGTAATATTTTATATGTTCAAATTTGAATTGAGATGATTTGAGTATTTATTTAATTGCATTGAAGATACCATTTTCTATAATACCCTTTTCCCATTATAATATATACACATAATATTGTAAAAAAATTAAGCTTTTAGAAGACGATAATTACAAAGTTCGAAGGGCATAAACTTGAAATTGCTAAAAGTGCGGTGATGAATAAAACGGTTGCGAAGATTCTACGGAGGATAAAGATTTGTATCTTGGGTTGAACCCATTTTTATTATTAATTTCGTTTGGATCTATAAAAATCTAAATGTTTTGCAAACAAGCATGCTTCGAATCTCCAGCGCTCCAAAATAGAATCGTTGTTGTTAAATGATAAGTTGGTTTGACGCGCTGATACGAATCCAAACGATGGAAAGAGTGTTGGAGAATTCGCACTCTACGCGGTGTAGATCTAAAAAACTTGTTAACAGATAAAACGCCCTTTTCGGCTTTTTTTCATAGCTGTTCACAATTACGAGCATAATTAGTCCTTACTATAAATGGCGCGTGTCTAATGGCTCATATTTCTAGCGCGATGATACAAAATTTGATATATTGGATTGAGTACCGGAAAATTTTCGTGCTTAATAATATTCATTAATATAATTATTTTATTTATTGCTTTCACGAAAACAATATAGGACTAATATGGGAACCGTGTAGGATTGTAGCTACAAAATTTTGAGGACTGGTTATTAATATAACACATAAAATAACTCAGTTAAATTTTTGGACCTAGTAAGCAAGATATCGATGTTTTCGTTTAAGTAATTTAACAGCTAGTCTTATGGGAATTCGCACAAATTTATGTATTTTGTAGCACATAAAAAGCATTTTGTGGTGAAAACTTTGTAAATTAACAAATAGATAAATAGCTCCCATTTTGACTAATTGGGTATCGAGAGAACTCCCTTAAATCATAAATAACGTAAAACCGAGCATTTAACAAATAAAATATACTCAAGTACTACCCTTTAAACAATAAATTAATTTCGACTAATTCGCGATATTACAGGCCGAGCTGCGCAGCCTCGTACTAGACTCCTCGAGGTTGTACTTGGAAACCCTAGAGGCGCCGACTCGATGCCTCGAAAGCGTTAGTGGCAGCAACTTTACGTGGAAGGTGGATTTAAGAAGCGCTCAGTTCGAGCCAGCGACTCATGCCATCTTCGATATTGAAATTCAAATGAGCGGGGCCGGAGCTCACTACGCCACTGATCCCAACACCTTTGCGGTTTGTTCCTCCTCATTAACTTCATATTTCTTACTCAACGTGTAGGAAGAAAATCTGCAGGAAATTTCTGCGGACATTTCTACAAGACATCTTTCAGAAATACTTGCAAGAAATTTCTACAAAGTTTTCGCCCACAAGAAAATTCTGCAGAAATTCCTGCATATTTTTGTTATGTAATATATTTTTGTAATTTCTATAGAGTATAAATTCGCATAAAAAGAATGCTTAAAAGATCTGACAAACATCGCCAACAATGATCAAAATTCAAGCTTCGTAGCAAATCTCTATGTTTGTCATTTGAAAAAATCTAGTGGTGTCTAAGGGGCATCTAAGAAGCGGCAAATGTATTTGTAACAATATTTTGATATGCACTTTTATACAATGAATCGGTTGAGAGACTACTCAATTAAGAAAATTGTGTGCGAGTGATTGTAAAACTGAATCGATTTCATGATGATTTCAAGTGATTTCAAGAATCACAATAAAATCAATTTAAATTGATTCTACATAAAATTGTTACGTTATAAAACTAGAGATTTTTATATAACATCGTCTCTAAAGCTTCATAGTAAATAAGTAAAATGCACAATTGTTTGAGAATTTCAATATCTCTTTGCCGAAAAATCGATTTTTAATTATGTATGTATCATCAACTTTAGAAAGTTTGTATACAATTTTAAATTTTTTTCTTTGGGTTGGAATTCTGTTTAGGACAAGCTGGACGCTTTGTACGCGAACGCGCTGACGCTGTGCCAGCAGATCAGGCAGGTGCATCCGCTCTTACTGACAGAACTCAAGTTTCCGCGGGACTTGTACGTCAAGTCGGTGGACTTGAGCGAGCATCTGATTGTTGAGACGCGCGAACGACTACGACTCGCCTATCGACGATCCGTCCCACCACTTCTAGCTTACGTGAGGATGTATGACGAGTACGCCGAGCTCTACGCTCTCGACGTTCGCCATTATGTCGAGTGAGTATAAATAATAATAGTAATGATGATAATTACACCGTGCGTTCATTGTTTACGGATGATTGCGAGGATGCAAGCGCGGGTCGCGGGTATATAATAATAGGTAGTCATTGAAGTGTTCATTTGTGCCTGCTCGCACAAAGCTCTCTATATCTGTACACAATGCAGAAGCCCCGAATAGCCGCAGTGAAATATTATCCGCATATATCCACACACACACCCACACACACTCGGGTGGGTACCCCCTACTCGCTCCACTCGTCAACCCCCATTTTTATTGTTATATATTAAAAGAGGAAAGTCATTTTTATAAGAAATTCTATCGTCATTTCATTGCACTGATAAAATTGACATTTTCAAAGGTTTTACGAGTGGTAGCTTTTCATACATAGTCGAAGCGACAGAATGAAGCGGCAATAGCCGCGAATCAGCATTTTAGGCGAGGCGCGAAATAGTCTCGGCGACTCGCCCATACACGAAAATGCTGACACAGGAATCGGTCGCTAAGTCGGAGATCGAAGGCTCGTTGGCAACAGCCACGCTCATAAAAGATCGGTGAGCTCGGGGATGTCACTCGTCTCGGCAGGTCGTCGTGGCGGCGTGTCTTCCTCTCGTGCAGCGTTGGTCGTAGCCTCGGTCTCTCTCGTTAGCTAGGCCGCCGCCTCGAGGATTGCTACCGCTTTTATAAGTAGTCGTGGTTGATTCTGTCCCCTCCTTCGCCGATCAGTTATGAGAGGGGCTGTTGCCAACGAGCCTTCGTACTCCGACTTAGCGACCGATTCCTGTGTCAGCATTTTCGTGTCCGGGCGAGTCGTCGTGACTATTTCGCGCCTCGCCTAAAATGCTGATTCGCGGCTATTGCCGCTTCGTTCTGTCGCTTCGACTATGTATGAAAAGCTACCACTCGTAACAAAAGGACATCAATATTAATGTTCTGATTATTTTGCTTAATTCTTATTGTTAAGAAAATAAAGAATCTAAACGTACATAGTTTTTTGAAAGAACATAGACAATATTTTTTTCGTATTACTTTCGAACAGCTTTCCACACCACTACTGGGGTACTGTTGATTTTGGGATATGCCAAAATCATATAAAATTATTGGTTATAATTTTTTATATAATGAACCTAAACGTAACCATGGAATTCATCGCCAATAGCCCAAAAAACCATGGGAGTCATCCCTCCGTTATCCTCCTTGACTCCAGCCTAGCCGTTTCCTACCTCCACCACGTAAGATGTGAATCAATTTTCATTTAACTTTTATAGTTAACTTTTATTAATATTTTAAATATAAGTTGTACTGAATGTACAAACTTTAAAATATAATGAAAATTCATTCACATCTTTATTACATTTAATAAAAAAATATTCCATATAAATATATTATATTGAAATGTTTATATTAAATGTAATACAATAATTAAATTTCTCATACTATATTAAGCTTATAAGAAGATACAACATGTCTTGTACATTCACAAAAGGGTAATATTATAAGTAAAATGATTATTATTATAAATATATTGGGCTTCTGAAACTTTTGGATTTGGATTTTCATTATATTAAAAAAAAGTATAGTATCAAATAAAAATACGACATAAATTTATAAATAAATTTAATTTAGACTTTAATTTCACTTCTTATGTATTTGATAGCTTTAAAAATTACATGAAAATTATAATTATAAATTAAATATAAAATATTTTTTTCCATACAATGTTATCAATTATTAAAGAATTTATTCTTAGGATTTTTACACCGAGACAAAGCAACATATAATTGCCCATGCGAAAATAGTGGATTTTTAATAAATATACCAATTTTATCAAAACTTTGGCCTTGAGATTTGTTTATCGTCATCGTAAAAGCAAATATTAGTGGAAATTGTTTTCTGTTATTATTTCTGCTTCTATCTTATACTTAAATAATTTTGTTATTTTTAAACGTGTCCCGTTACATAAACCATCATGAATACTTAAATTTCTTATTAACATTACTATAGCATTGACTTTCAAATTTAATTCATGTGGTGGTAAACCTTCACGAATGTTGTGTAATGATTCAACAGGATAATTTATATAAATATTTTCATCACAACGATTTACATGTAGCGCTATCAATACTATAATAAGTAATTGCAATACTATTAATTAATTTTAATATTTTATTATTTAACATAATAGCATCTTCATTTAGAAGTTATTAATACATTAGTTGTACACAAGTATAATAAGTGGGCTAATGCTCTATAGCTAAAAACATTAATTAGCTAGGCATAATATATTTAATCGTTAGATATAATACCGGTGGCTTCGGAGGTTTTACATGAATAAATTATCCTTATAATATAAAATCAATAGCGAAATATAATGTACTCCAATTTAACATGAGGAACAAATTGTTATATAAGGGATAAAAAGATGATATTCGTTATCATATCTATGATAAATTTATTTATTTATTTAAACGGGCCAAAGACCCTTTAACATATATAATATAATACATAGAAATTGTCGAGGTGACAAGCGCAATATACATATAATATTGATTTTTTTACTTATATACGTAATATTAATATTTTTTAACAAACGAATTCAACGTGCGTTTGAAGGTCGCTATATTCGGAATTATTCTCACGATAGTTGGGAGTAAATTATGTGAACTTTTGATACGATTAACCGTAGAATGTAAACCATAATTAGAATTAGATGTTTCTTCCTGTAATACTCTGTGACTACGCAAATTGTAGGTAAATGTTTAAAATAAGACTCCATAATGTTTCAAATTACACTTTCCCTGCGATGTAATCGCTTAACTACTTCGATTCGCTGGTAGTTAAAAGCAAAGCTCTTTAAACTTATGTTCTAATTTATCCGCGCACTTTTAGCAGTAAGGGCTAATTTTAAACACTGTGACGCCACGTAAACGGGATAGTTTATAACTGCGTCGTAAAAAAAAAAAAAACTAGAACGTAATTATTGGCGACAGTAAAATATCCTATTCTCTCCGTGATGGACGCGCTCACGCCCCGGTAAATGTACATAAAGGGGTAACGCGGTGAATGTTATGCCTCCACATGTTGTGGTTAGCAAGGAATAAGATTTGGACAAAATGTCCGTCCGTCCGGCTTTTACACAGTAGTTCATGTGTATAAAGGGTTCAGTAAAGAGTTAAGTAAAGGTTTAAGAAAAGGGTTAAAAAAAGGGTTAAATATTTTTTGTATATCTTTGTTTCCTTAAAATTTTTTTAATTTTCTGTAATTATTCTATATAACAACTCATGATTTTTGCGCTGCTTACTTGCTATTGCGTAGTTGATGGAATTTTACTTTTTTTTATTTATGAAATTTTTAATTTTAGAAATATTATATCAAAAAGTATTATACTAAAAAGATATATTTGGAAAATGAATATTTTCTTAATCTCAATATATTTATGTATTCTTTTTTATTTGAAAGTAAAAAACTACTCTAATAATTGCTAAAGAAAAATTTTTATCCAACGAACAAATGATATTTATTAATCGATTATTTCCAAATAAAACTAACATTGAAATTACATTTGAAGACGTATACACATACAATGCCAAAAAAATCCATTAGTTGTTACCATAATATTTAACGTTTGTCTATGTGGATTACATTTTGATATCAATAATATGAGAAAACACTTTCTAGAAATGTCTATACGTCGGCATTAGTCTGTCATGTACCAAAATTTTTAATACAAACGAAACTTCTCGGAATTAAAAGGAAAACGAATATGAAATTTCTGATTAAATTCGGAATAACTTATCTCTTGAACGCGTACTACTTACACATAATAACGCATTAGTGAGTAGCGCATAAAATAATTAAAGAAAAATAAAATATAGGAAAATAAAAAAAAAATGATAATGAATTTAAATAAGAAAAAGTAAAATTGCATTAACTACGCAACAGCGAGTAAGTAGCGCGAAAATCATTAGTTGTTTATATACTGATAGAAAGAAATATTTGAGGCAAATGCGCCGGCTTAACTGTTAACGAATATGTATTTGAATTCAGTCAAATGCAGGTGCATTAACAATTAAGGATGTAACTGTTAAGAATTATTCATTTGGATCAAGTACTTGAAAAATTCGACTTCCAAATGAATCGCGCATTTGTCTCAAATCTTTCTTTCTATCAGTGTATAGAATAATTACAGAAAATTCAAACAATTTTCGTAGTACAATATGACAGTCTCAACTCTGTACATTACACTTTTTTAAATAACACATTTTTTCACACAATTTTTAACCCTTTTTTAAACCCTTTTTTTTTAACCCATTTTTTTCTATGCCATTTTCGCGAATATTTAAACGCATTTCATACTCAATTTTAGTATTATTATATAGCTTATTTCCCAAACACAAGTCTACATTTAAAAAAATATAAACTTTCGACACCTGCAATGATAATTGTTATGTAGACATATTGTCTCGAAATTCTCAATGACACTGTATTTTTTCTTCTATAAACGTATTTTAAATGCATTAATATTATTCATGCATCATATTACATTTTAAAAAGCAACCAAAAGATTTTTTCCTATCTTTTATGATTGTTTGAAATAATATTAAAAATGTCCATAACCTAATTTTTCAGAATACTACCGCGTCTCTTTGATACATATTTTCATTACACATGCGATAGTCAGGTCCTTTTATCACATTTGATAAAAACCAACGTTTTAATAAACCCGATCCTAGAAATTTGCAAAAGGCAACTAATTCTGCGAAAAAATAAAGATTTACCATACGCTTACTGGCTACTACAGGAACTACGAAAGCGAGGAGCACAGCGTGATGGAGTTGAAAGAGGAAATTCTGTCGCAGTACACGGCGAAAGCCACTTTGGAGGCCGACATACCGCGTCGACTGCACATCGGCGCTTTTAGCGTGAACGTTGATAAGTTGCGCGGCCGGCTAATCGACAAACGCCTGCAGATGGCGAATTCTTTGCTGGAGATGCATGTGCGCCGTCTGCGGATGCAAACTGAAGATTTGCTCGACGAGTTTAGGCGCATATTTCAGAGGCTGACTTTGGAGCCGATTAATGTGGAGCAGTTGTTCGATCAGCGCGAGTGGATGGAGACGCTGCCCGTAGTCGTGGCGGAACACAGTGAAACGCTGCAGAAGTTGAAGATTGAGTATGATATGCTCGATGCGTTTTTGTGTAACCTTAGTGACGACGACTTCCAGGCCAAGTGGGAGGCCGCTAAGTACCCTCGCAAGATACAGCTCCAGGTAGATGAACTTGCTCACGCTATAGTATTTCATTTATTAGTAAATAGCTTTGATAACTTTTTATAAATGAATAGCCCTGTCCAAAATGATTTTGAGGCCCATATATTTGCAACAGTATGGGCAATATATCGGTCACACTGCCCAAATTAGCGCAGTATATGGACAATATGTGGCTCCGGCGCCTAGTCGAATATTGACTGTTTCCCATATAATGTCCACATTATAGTGCCATATTTTTTTTTCTCAAATTGTTCGACCACATATAAGTATTATGTAGGAAAACGATGGCCCATATTCGGCTAAGGCGTCGGGGGCACATATGGCCCATACATTGCCCATGCATTGCCCCCAAATTTTTTTTCACGCGAAACTATTACATGGATAGAAATGGTCTTTCATAATGATTTATACGAGGTGATGCATGCATAACACTTCAGTTTATGAAAGCATAATAAAATACGAAATTAAACAATTTTTATGAAGAATCTAATAACGCAAACTTAATTGCATTTTTATCACAAAAAAGGTGGATGCCATTAGAGACGTTATATAGAAATTTAATAGTATTTCGATAATCAAATAAAAAAGACTCAGGACTAGCATTGTAAAAGTACTTTTCTATTATTTCTACTTTTGTATTAAGAATAGGTAGTTAGATTAGTATTAGTATTTGTATTTCATTTATTGTAAAAATGTAATTTACAAATTTAAAGCAGTTATATAACATTTATCATTATGTAACATTCTTATAATATTTTGAAATACATCGTTAATATCGCAATATAAAACAGATTTATTTAAAATTTGATGATAGTCAATACCTAATTTCAATCTTTTAAATAAATACTTATTGCGAAATATCACAGTCTAAAAGCTATATAATATACAGTAAGTCAGAATTAAAATAGGCATATCACAGATGGGGAGTAAATTCCTTTTTTAAGCCTTTACAAATAGTTTTTACTGAACGTTAGTTTAACTAATTTTATTTTCTGGTAGATGGAGGAAACACAACGGAACCTTGCGTTCCTCGAAAAGGAGACATTTTACCGGCAGCAACGAGAAGACGAATCCGAAATAGCAGACAAAATCGATATCCTCATTGGCAGCGTTACCAACGTTAGCATGCAAAAGGACATCGGCAAAGTTCAGGAAATCACCGTGGAGATTAAAAAGACGTGGAAAGCGATGAAGGAGACGCAGGAATTCGGATTACAGCTGAACGCCCGACAGAAGTTGTTCGGCGTGAAGGTCAGACCGTTCGAGAAACTCGCCAGGCTCGTAAAGGAGTTCGAGCCGTATAAAAGTTTTTGGCTGACAGCGTACGGTTAGTCTAGCCTCGTGTATGCTTTATGAGCGTACGTTCGAAAGACTTTTTACGACCAACGGATTATGAAAGTGGTTTCGTATGTTTTCATTTTTTTTAGATTGGCTGGAGTGGCATAAAATTTGGATGGAGAACCCATTCGCGAGCATAGATGGAAGTCAGATCGAAAGTTTGGTCGGCGATATGTACAAGACGATGGTCCGGTGCGCAAAAACTTTTCAAGATCAGCCGGGTACAAAAAAAGTTAATCGGATCTATGTGTGTGTGTGTGTGTGTGTGTGTGTTGTTAAAATAGCTTTTAATTTTGGTTAAAAAATGATTGTTATGGTATTATAAGGTTAACGGAGAGATGATGAGGGATGTGGGTCCTGGATTTGGCTAAAACTGTAGGAGGTACTTTTTGATGACAAATAATGAAACGCGGGTCTCGGGGTTTTTGTGAATGGGTCTTTCCAAGATTTAAGCTATTTTATGTCTAAAATGAACTATTTTTGATGAAAATGGAATCTCTTTATTTAGTTATAGCTTTTTGAATATTTCAATTATGTAAGTGGACTAAAAGGTTTATAAAAGGAGATAGAAAAGACTTTAATTTAAGCTTACTTTCGTTGAGAAATGTCGATTTATCAAAAAGTTATAGGCTATGAAAAATAGAGTAAAAAATGATTCAAAATTTCTCATTTTTTTTAAGCTTTTACGGGTGACTTTTTAAGCTGTCTTCTTACTTTATTTTTGATAGCATATGTACTAAATTACACTCAAATTGAATGGTACATACTTTTATATATAATTTATACAGGCGGAAATAATTATCTATAAACTCTAAAAGAATGCAGTGATCAAAAACTAAAAATTAAAATCTTCAATTGATAGGCTTACTTTTACCATACGAAATATCGCTAAAAGAATATTGACATTAAACTTTAGAGCTGGCGAGGCTAGCCACTGATCTCCGAAACGAAATTGACGAGTTCAAGCCGTACATTGGCATTATCCAGGCGTTGCGTAATCCCGGCGTAAAAGCGCGACACTTGCGCGAGCTCACAGAGAAGACGGGAATCGAGTTATCACTGACTTCTGACCTGACTTTCCAGAAGTTACTTACCCAGGATGTCACGCAACATCAGGATATTATTAGGGAAGTGGCGGAGAGTGCAGCGAAAGAGCATGCGATTGAGGACGCTCTACAGAAGATGATGTTCGAGTGGGATACGCTCAGGATGGAAGTTTTACCGTATAAGGACACAGGTCAGTTTTTAGATTTTTTATTTTTTTTTTATTTTGTACTATAGCGATAAAAATCGATGAGAAATATTGCTATTACTATACTGTACATACAGTTCATTTTATTTAATTTCTTTTGTTTAATTTTTTTTTATATATAATCGAGTCGTATATTACTATTTTTACGCACATCTTTTTAAGTATGATCGCTACTCGTTGATATAAAAATGTAACTTCATATAATATAGTAACTATATTCATATAATAACATACCAATATATTAAAAGGTTTTTCCACCCGAAATATTTTAACCGTTTCCTACAATGTATAGGACAGGCTAGGCAGCCTCTTGATTACGTATTCAACTCAAACTTCCAAGTATGTTTTTGAATGTAGAAATATGTAATAAGCCGCGATATTAGATACTAAAACTCAAGTTGTGAATAAGTTTAGCTTTATTTTGAAAAAACGTTGAAATAAGTCTCTTCTTGAAAAGGTAATCTTAGAAAGTCGTGAATTATTTCAGGAGAAAATAAAGTTAGAGAAAACGAACTTAAAGTTGCTCTTTTCATAAAATAAAATTAATGAAAGTTTAAATTTGAGCAATGAAAATGAACTAAAAAATGCATTAAGGGGGGGACAAGCCATGGTTGAACCTGAAAAAAAGCTATTGTATTAATTCTTTAATAACAAAGCCAATATATAATTTTAAGAGTTCAAACTTTTTTTATTAT
>JAPYZO010002363.1:0-15546 GCA_030522905.1 Torymus flavipes
AAATCACATGCCATATGAATATCAGCGTAATAGGTTGCTCGAAAGAGGAACCCATCTTTAGTTCTTCGTAATGGAAGCATGTTGTGAATGTATATTTCGGAGATTGGAGTCCTGTTCTCGACACCCCATGGGTATCAAAAGTCACATTTACGAGGCGTGCCTCGTTGTTGATAAGTTCTCGCTGAATCGATAAATTTCTTCTTTTTTTATATTCGAGGTCTAACTCAGGTCTTTGAATTTTTAACAATTCATAGTTTCAAAAGGGGTTTATCATGGCTTAAAAAAGACTACAATATCAAAATTCAAGAATAAAGGCAAAGGAGCGTAGTATGTGTAGAGTACGATCTGTTCTACTGTTAAAAATTATATCAATTTATTTTAAATTTTATATTCATCGTAAATCTAATAAATAAACAACCAAAACAAATTACTTCTATGCACCTGTACGGCCACTTTTTACTTTAATTCGCTCGTAACTCGAATACGAAAAGTTCAAAGCTTGCTTGCTCTCTTACGTCACTTCAAGACGCTCCGCGTAAGTATATTATTAAAAGACTCGATACTGTCCCCTGTGGGGGTAAGATCACGCTCATTTATTTCAGGGGTGCACGTAAGCCGACCTGAAACAAACGTTGACAATAATTGTACCGAGTAACGATCTTAATCACCTCTTCACTGTACAGCAAAAGAAGTCGCATCATCAGTCGCATCATCTCCCGTTCCTAAATAAAGCCAAACATATATACACGCTCGCGGCGTATACATTTTAATTAAAACGTCTCGCCTCGCGGCCGCGGATAGTGTATACACTCACTACAGCCTCGGCAAATACACGTGCTAACAATACCGGAACGGAGTATCAATCATGCGGCCGATCGCGCGCCCGCGATAAACCCGTTAACTTCCTCCCACGAGCATGCATATACACCTCTATATACATCTCTGCGCACCCATGTATAATACATCGCGAGCTTCGAAATCGCAAACAGCTTTTAAAAAAAAACCGTAGATTTCCAAAATTCCGACGTCGACACGTCTCCATTCTCCCTCGACCCCTTTATATCCCTCTCTTTCCAGAAACGGTTCCCGGCTTTTCCTCTCTCTCTCTCCCATATAATAACGCGCGCACTCTCCTCTTTCTTGCGCGGCGCGTTGACAAGGAAAAGCGATCGTCGAGGATATCTTTTGGAAAGCGCGCGCGCGGGAGCATACGATTCTATTTGTTGGACGATTGTGTAGCGCTGCAGAAATCAAGCCTGACGAAGATCGATCGCAAGCCCGAGCGCCCGCGTTGCCGGGTATAAGGCCGGGGCGTCAACAACGCTCGGGGATATGTCTTTTTTCCCTCCCTTTCTCTGCCCCTGAAAGAGAGAGAGAGAGAGAGAGAGAGAGGGTTCACGGAATATGGCTTTTCTCGCAGATGCTGCCAATCGGCCCCGGAGTTTCTATTAGCCGAGGCTGATCGTAGAGAGATTGGCCCCGGTCAATTCCGCGCGTGCGCGATGACCTTCGAGCGACGCTCTTTCTCTCTCTCTTTCTCTCTATAGCGTTGATTGATCAACGGATAATTTCGAAAATGATCCGAGACGCGCCCCTGCGCTCGAGCTCTCTTACTCGTTAATTGGATTTTCCTTCCCGATAACGTAGTTGCTTTTTGCAGCGAGGGTGGCAAGGCTGCGCGTATAGTTTCGTCTCGTACTTGTGGATTTTAGTTTTTCGTATTTTTTGGTTCGAGGTAGGGCTGGAAAAATGTTGGTTTTTATCTCAAACTAATAAATTTTGGAGTCTGGAATACCATAATATCGATTACATTATTTGTTCGTCTTCGGTATTAACCGGAATATAAGAAATTTACAGTTCTTTGTTTGAAGGTTTTTGTAAGGTTTTACCAGATGTTATAAAAAGATATATCAAACGGTTTATTTATTTTCTTGAAATACATAAGGCACAACTATATTTAAGAATGTATAAATATGGTAAATAAAATAAAATTAATAAATAATTTTAGACGTGCCTTTAGATGAAATATAATTTTGAATAAAGTAGGAAATGTGCGCGAATGTGGTATTTTCGGCCCGGGTATGGTGAAAAATAGTATACGCTCCACGGGAATAAAATTGGCCAGCTCACATCTCGTTTTTGCCACCCGCGATTTCGGCTCGGATGGCAATTTACACGAGATATGGACTGTCCAAGTTTTTACCTTCCTCGGTGCGTAATATACTATTTCTGTAGCATTTTCAAACTAACGGAGAAATCTATTATCAAGAACCACTTATGTTTTACAGATGGTCGTACCGTACTCTCATCTATCGACCCCATAATCGTGGATAACATTACGGTGGTAAATCACAAAATTACTTACATTATTAATTCATGGTAAATCAGGGTAAATGAATCATGTCATCTACTGTGCAAGCAGAATCCTTACTCATCTTCCTTGCACAACACAGAAACCTTCTTTACCATCACTCGATCCTGAACCGACCAACCGTACTTGATTTGCTAATTGCTCCTCTACCGGTTAGTGAGTGGGTGGGACTTCCAAACCTTCCCGTAGATGGCTCTGAAGCCGGTGTAGGCATGATTTACGAACCCCACCGACAGCGCGAAACAGCTGGTGAGAGCGAGCGAGAGAGTGCGAGAGCTATATAGTCGGGGGTGGTGTCTACTGTCAGATGCTCCGCCTATAAATCAACCATTCCTCGCGCGTAAGCGGCGCGGGGGTAGGGGAAGGAAAGGACAGGCCGACGCCATGTTAACACACGTAAACAAACCTTCTCCCGTATTCTCGGCTGATAACCGCGCGGTTCGCGCCGTCTACCTAGGCGCGTGCAACTAACTTTTCGCTGCAAGGACTGTTACGCACTCGCTGTCGCTTTTTTTTTACCTCTTTACTTGGCGCTCGTGGAATTGGTTTTTGCAATTTTGCCAGGCCGAGTTAATTGATTATTCAAATTTCGCGCGATTAAAAGAGAAAAATTTCTTCCTTTTTTTTTATCGCGGGTATATTCAAATTAGCGAAAGTTTATGTTTGAACGTGGAACATGATGAAACGTTAGTTTATTAATGGAAGCGGGTGTATGTCGAAAATGGATAGTTAGAGGGGGGAAATTCGGAAATAATTTTTTTTTTTTAATCGAGATAAAATCGTGTTCATCAAGCGCGCGCTATACCGTCCGACTGTCAAAAAATTAATTAGTAATAATTGTTTCATTTCATTTAGTCTAAATGCTATTTGTCATCGCAAAAATCACGTGGCAGCTAATGGTGAAAGACTCTTGTCTGCCGAGACCCTAAGACTAATTAGTGCGAACATTAATCTTTCCAATGGTGGTGTGTCTCAACCCAATTTTCGGATCTCGAACAGAGAAATAGAGACGTTGATTGGATCCTCTAACGTTTTAATATTATCGGTGTTGGAAGTTTTTTTTTCTTCTGAAATATTTTTGAATAAATTGTGAATATTATTTATTGTGTTTTAAACTTGGTAAAATAAATTATTTTGATAATTTAAATTTTACATTGTATTATATTTTTATCCAAGAAATGGAGAAACGTCTGAGGTTAATTATTGAATTATTCGATGACAATGAAACAAACTGCGAATAAATTATATACAAAAACATGTTCACCTTCAAATGTTTTATAAAAATATAACATCTGCTTCACTTTACAACAGAACATCGTGAAAAAATATCCCTGCTGTTTTTAATACGAAAAAAAAATCAATACAAAAGTCCTTGCTCATAATTAAATCAATACCATTTATAAATTCCTTTGATAAATGTCCAAACACTCAATTACGCCGTCATGAAAAAACTCGTGTTTTACAAAATTAACATCTTGTCATGCGTCTTCGAGGCATTATTAATTACGAATCTCCCATTAACACGTGTTTCTCCGTCCCCGCTAAAAATGTCTATATATACATAAAATCAAGCCAGCTCACGGAATAATTGAGTTTTCTCACGCGCCTTCCCACTTTACATCTCGCGCGCAAAAAAAAACGAAGTAAGCCTAACCCACGCAACGAACACTCCCGAGCGGAATAACGAGTAATTGTCTATTCCGAGCGTCCGCGCTAAAATCATAGCACACAGTCGGCGGCGGTTAATCTTATAAACCGCGCGCTACACATGAATCTCTTCCATATAACATTTATACCACTCGCGGGAATGATAGATCGACTAAGGCTCTCTCTCTCTCTCTCTCGCATACATATACGCGCGGTCTCTGGCCTTACACACACCGCCGTCTCCCCATTCCATTACTGCACACGTTTCCAATTATGTTAAAGCGCGTATTAATTATCCATATTGTTTTACGGATAATGATTAATGCTCCAGGAAACCTTCGGGGCCCGACTGTGCGCACTCGATATATAGACGCGACGACTCGCCTTTAACGGGCGCGCTCGCGGGGGAGTATATATAGGTGCATGGAAGGCGGAGAGGCGAAACCTCATTGACCGTCTGCTGCGCGCGTGCAGCGGTAGACACATGATGTGTGTGTGAGTATTGGAGGATCTGATGGATCGAACAAAGGAAATGAATGGCAGAGAGCGCGCTCTGACTAATTTGCAGAGCTTTCCTCGCTGTCTTCGTTTTTTTAGGCGGTTACAGAGTATGAGGGGGGAATGGGAGGATGTGGGTTAGAAAACTTGTTGATTTGCTATAGGTATTTTTTTTATTGCAGGAGTTAGAAATGGAGTAGGTATAAGAAGGTATTTTTTTAATTTTATTAAAATACAGTTAACATATAACAGAATATCAATAAATATATATGAGTTATTGAGTTCATAAAAAATAATTTGAACGTTCATTGGCTTACAATAACGAACGACCGGATAATCATGAATGAGACACCATATTAAGACAATTTCATAGAGAACACTGCGATATTTGCCCCCCCATTATAAAGGATTTCACGGGGAATTCTGACTTATTGCGGGAAAACGGTTGAAAGTCAATCTCATCCATCTTCCTGCGCTTTCCCCCCAAAAGTGTGCTATCAAAACGAGTGCTGACTTACTACGAGCCTCTTGTCCATTAGCTCAAATTTATTGCCATTTCAATTTTTCCCTATATACTTTTATATAACATGCGGGCAAATAACCCACCACCTCTTCAATTAATGGAGACTAAAATTTTCAACCTATATAACTGTTTCGACTTCCTGTCAGCAGTCACCGCAAGAGCGCATCATAATATCTCCCCCGAAATATTTAGACCGCTTGTATGAAAATATTCCCACCTCCTCTTGAATGCATCTCCGTTCAACCTCGAAAGACGCTTGGCCTAATTGAAAAATCAATGATTTATTAGAGAGCGCGTGATTAATTCGAAAAAGAAAGTAGGTACGCGCACCTCTCTACACGGCTCTGCGCTGCAGCAGCAGCACTAAAAGTAAAATTAATGCTCCCGCGCGCGAAGAGGTGTTTTCGAGCACAAGAAAGAGAGCAGACCTCAGCTCTTGTATATAAGAAAGAAAGAGACTCGAGTCGAAAAAAACGCAGGAGCAGCAGCAGCAGCAGCAGCAGCAGCAACGGACGAAATCACACGAGGGGCCGCGCGACTGACGACTCGCAGCGCGGATAACAGCGGGGATAAGCTTCTGTTAAAGGCTGGGGGGGCGCACAGGGCCGTTTATCATCCTCTCTCTCTCTCTATCTCTCTTACACTCGTGGTTATATATATGTATATACCGCGCGTCGTCGCGTCGGTGGCGGTGGTGGCGAAGAGTTAAAACCTCAGCATGACTGGTGGCTCTCTCGGTAGCCGATAGACGTGTCACTTATGCAGCCGCGAATCAATGGGCCTCAGCGCGCGCTTCACTTGTATGTATATATACGCGCGGAGCTTTGGCATCATTAGTCATTTTACGTACATATACGTTGCTGCTAGCTCTCTTCTCCCCCTCGGAGCCGTGTAAGAATGTATAACAGAGTCGAGCTACAAGGTCATCGGCGATCGATGTATCAAAAAAGACGCGCGCGCGAGCAGCGAAAGCATCGATTGCGTCTCGTCGTCGCGTCGCGGTAGCGAAAAAAAAGAAGGAAAACGAAAGCGCGTGTATAAGGTAGGTATAGGCCTTTTAATAACGATGGCTATTGTCGCGTGCGTGAGGCCGCGCGTTTTCAAGGTTCTTGAATTATTTCTGCGTTCGCGCTTTCTATTATTATATGTCTCGGGCGGCGAGTTCGTGGGTGTATATGTGGATATATTGATTTAGACGTTCGTTATTTATGGATGCGGTGGAGGGGAGAGAGAGTAGGCTTCTCGCGGCCGGTGATAATTGTTTATTGGCTTCGATGGGGCGTGACGGGGGTGTATGAATGGCTTGAAATATGAATTTCATGCGGGGACGAGGTGAAAATGCTGCTGTTCGGAGTTTCGGAGTTTAGAGAGCGAGGATATAGTTGGCATTTGATGGAGAGTCCCTATATAACGTCGATTTATACTATGAATGTTGTACCTATTAGGGGAGTTGTAATGTATTTTATTACTCTGATAATTGGGAGTGAAGTTGAGTTCGAATACTATGTTGTAAGCAAAGGATATTCGATTTTTCTATTATGTAGCTATTATATAGGCGGATCTCTATTCTATATAATTTATGCACTTGTAACTGTTAGCAGTTTCGTTTTTGTAGCCATGATATCAAACTGATTCTACATTATTGTAGTCTACTGCCTCCAATTTTGACTTCTCTATATATTCACTTGATATGACCTATATAAACTAAAACCAGGCAATCACACAATATACCCAAACATCGACCGCATTGTGCTCCAAAATAAACCAATATACACAATAACTCGCATATTATACCTAAAATTACCTACAACTACAACCCGTAGATTACACCGGCGCGTAATGATGCAAGTAGTCCGTGATAAAGTAAAAAGTCAAGTTACGCAAGTTCCGCCGGGGCGTTACCTAGCCACGGGAGGGCTATATAGTATAAGTCGACTGCGCGCGTACGGCGAGTTGTCGGTCAGCGATATTACGCTTCTACGCGCGCGCCTATCCGTTCTTAGTTGTCGACCGGCCACTTATCATTCTAACGATTGCAAAGGCCCCCTTTCGAAGGAGTAGCCTATTTGCGCGCCCGGCAGGTTCCGCACTTTATTTTCCCCGATCCCTATCTACTCGCACATGTACGTGGCAAGCAGGCGAGCTACTTATATACACCCTGTGTGTAATGCGAGTCTCGAATTGTTTTTTGCTAATCTTTCTCGTTTTGGTTTATACGTCCGTCGAGTATGGTACACGCGCTGCTTTTTTTCTTTTCGGTGTAGACCTGACACCGCGCGGCAAATTATTCGTCGCGGGGGGCGTCTGATATATAAGTCGAGCTGCGGTATGTATTATGTGTGTGACGCAAGTGTCTGTATATAAGGTGTACGAGTGAAAGCGTAATTTGTCGTGGTTTATCGAAGTGGGGAAAAAATATGCGAGTTGATAATGATTATCAAGCTGTTACATACGATTTTGATGATTTATCGGTGCGCGTGCTTTTGAAATGTTTAACAAGTTTTACGTAGGCGTGTTGTTGTACAAAATAAACGTGAATTTTTCCTATATATTTACTTCCGCGTACAACTTCAGTTCTTATAACTCAACGAAAAACTCGAAATATTTCCTAATTCAATTAAATTAAGAAACCTCTAATCAATTTAAGTATATATAAAACTAATTAACTAAAGCGCAGCTCTCCCACGTATATATAATAGTTTCTCTCCACTTGTCATGACAATTCCACATCAGTCACTTTTTAAAAGCTCTCGTCTATAGCGTGCACTCTCAACAAAACTCACTTAACCGCGCCTCGCGCCACAACAATCGAAGATTAATTTCCACGTCTAACAGCAGCACCCCTCTCTCATCCCGCAATCCCGCGACCATAACACACCACTCGAGAGAGAGAGAGAGAGAGTTTCTCAGAGCTAAACTCGCTCTCGCATCCGCACAGGGGTATATGGTATATTCATATACACACACGTACGTAGTTCTCTCTCTCTCTCTCGCGGTAACTCGAAACGAGTATATAAATTCTATTTGCGGCGCTCTCTCGCACTCGAGCGAGACGAGGATTACGCACAAGCGGGGTATATACACACACGCGCGCGGGGCCGAGGTTAACTCTCTGCACAGCAAAAGCCGCGCTCGCTTCCTCCCATCTATCATGCGAACCATGACAAACCGAGAGAGCGCTCAAAAGCGGCCGCCGCCGGCTGCTTTCTAGCGCTGTTGCTTATATTCGTTCCTTCGCCGAGAGAGAGAGAGAGAGAGAGAGAGAGAGAGAGAGAGAGAGAGAGAGAGAGAAGAGACTGACTACTCGCTCTCTCGAGATCTACCTGTCCGGCGCATCTACATTTGTTAACGTTTAAGCGTTAACAACATTTCTCGCGAGAGCGGCACTGCCCCCGGATAATGCGATTCGTGAGTCAAATTATTTTCCTAGCTCTCTTTATAATTAGAGACCCGCGCCGGGACGAGGCTTTCTTCTGATGTGTAAGTATCCGTGATGCGCGCGCCGAGCTCGTATATGCAGATGAAATATTGGACGACTGATGGTATTAAAATTTCGAAAGGTTGTGCGGTGCGGAGAGTGAGCGAAGGATGGAGCGCGAGGCACATATAGTTTTTTGTGTGTAAGCACGGAGGTGCGTAGATTTATTCCGGAGCCGAGGGGGGAGCGAGTGCGCGTGATGGTGGATTTGATTGAGTTTATTTAAATAACGTATATAACGGTGCACGGTGATTCGGAGCGGAGGGGAGAGAGACCACGGAAAAGAAACTTATATTTTAAATTAAAAATTTTTTTTTTGTGCAGGGTCCCGTCCTTTAAAGAAAAAAAAGCTATCCCATCCCCGCATAATTTACTCACAAAATGTATTATAGTAATATATCGACACCGATCTATGTAGTTTGCTTCGAAAATTTGCGAAATCGTTCAACGCACACTCAATGAAATCAGCTAATTCAATCCCACGCGCACTATTATACCTCTCGCGTGCGACTACTTTTTTAACCGCGTTACACTGGCCCTGGCGGGGTGAGTAACTATATCAGACGGGCGCGTTATCATTGTGTGGAAAAGCTTTGGCCGCTTGCGATCTCTTTCACTGAATATCGGGCGGAAAGTGAAGTGGCGTGAATGAGTCGTCCCCCGACGATGGCAAGATTTATGGTCGCCTTTTGCGTCCTCGCCTCGCTCTAACCCTTGACTCGTGCACATCTTTCTCCCTCTCTGGACCGAGGGGGTCGGACCGTATAACCCTTACTTATACACTTTTCTCGCTCTCTCCATGTTTCTCCCTCTCTTTCTCTCTATAGGCGCCCCCTTTATCATCGCGGCCGGCGGGTGATTCCCTCAAGACAATACCTAGCCGCGCGCGAGCTGTCTAATCGATGGAAAATTCGAGGATAGAGAAAGAGAGAGGTATATACACGGAACCTCGTTATTAGGCCCGGGGTGTATAAGGGAAGAACGGAGAAGGAGAGAAAAAAAAAAGTTAATAGCGTCGAAATTAGCCGGTTTCGGGCCTATATAGCGGGAAGGGGGAAGAGCAATCGGTGGGGATCGCGTTACGAGGGTGTGTGTGTGTGTGTGTGCTCGCCCGCTCGGTGAAGCACAGATGCGCGCCCGATATATAGGCCGCGCGCGTTCGCATATGAAGCGAAGAGAGAGAGGCCTATACTACTGGCTGCAGTAGCACCGACGTACATACAGACACACACGTGGATAGAGGCATACGTGGGCTGACTCACACGCACAGCACGCGTTCATCCATCATTGTCACCGAACTCTTCACCGGCCGACGGACGCGCCGCGCTGTATAAGTATAGTGCCGTTGGCTCTTTCGCTCTCTCTCTCTCTCTTGTATAAAGCGGCTTCTTTCTTTTCTATTTCGTCGTTCGCTCTCCCTCTGCGTCTCTCTCTCGCTTACTTCTCTTTCTACGTTGGCGCGAGAGTATACGTACCCACGTACTCGCATGTAAACGCCGAGGAGAAGAAGTTCGCCTCCGGCATCCTTGTTTGAAGTTCTCTTTCTCTCTCGTTTATCGCCGCGCGCGCTGCTGCTGCTGCTGATGGTCGAGGCTGCGCCGGAGAATTGCGTGCCGTGTTGGTCGTTTTCTTTTTTCTTTCGCGGCCAATGCGCGCGGCGACGCGCGAAGAATGATTGGTACTGATAATGAAAATTGGCTTTTTAAAGCGTGGAAAGAGCCGAGTTTGGCGAATGAACTTGTCTCGCCTGCAGAATTATCTTCGTTACTTTGTTTTTTTGTTGTGGCGGCGTTCGACGGCGAGGAGTTTTGATTCCCGCTGAGGTGGAAAATTGAGGGATGAAAGTCAACGTAATTGTAGGAGGTTGCCCACGCTGTTGTTTTTTCTGAAATAAGTCTGCGGATGAAGCTGATATTGTAATTGGAATTCTTGAAAATAAAAAAAAAATAAAAAATGCTCGAATCGATAAATCAAATATAATATAAAAGATGGTTAAATAAAATAATAGTAAAAATTATGTATATGTGATTAGCAACAAAAGAGAAAACAGCGTAACGTAAATTATTAATTTAATATATATTTAATAATAAATTTCGTTTGAATACTTTATCGTAAACTCGACCTTAACATACATATAACTTAACATATACACAAATAAAATTCAAATATATATATGTGAGATTATATTAGCAATGAAATAACAGAGAAATTATAACTTTAATGTTTTGATTGCATTTAATTGATTCTTTTCACCTTCATAAAAGGTAGGTCAAAATTTAGTACAACATATTGGAGACTATCTAAATTTATCTATATAGTTTCTTTATAGATCGGTAGCCGCGCGGTCCAAGTATCATGGAACTATAGTGCAAAAAATTTTCATAATCGTCGAATTTTGGTTTTTTTCCATTTCTTTATATTATCGGCGGACATAACTCGCGTGCGAACTCGATGAAGTATGATGATTTCTTCTCGCAATTATACTCTTATACATTATAGACGCCTTCGTCGTCGTCGCGCTATGGATGATGACCGCATACACCTGTGTACTCGACAAGGCGCACGCTTCTGTGTTAATGAGAGTGAACGTATATATATACGCGTGCGACAACACAGCTCTTATACACGATGATTCTGTTGCAGACTCGCCCTACAACGCTTACGTATATTAGTCATGATAAACAATGCTTGTTTTTTTGCCGCTTATTACTTTTTTTTATATATATATATATATATAATATGTGTCAATATTTTGCAATTATTTACAGGGGGATTTGAAAAGCTTCCTCTCGATCAAAGAAACGATTTCAGCATTTTTTTTTATATATAATATTTATATATATATATACGTGAATGTATAAACAACAACAGCTAGGCGACGTAGATAATAATAATAATATACAAAAGAGACGGTTCGAGATGGGCTTTTACAACTACGGGCTTTTATTCTCGCTACACTCACAACGCTCGCGACGATCGCATTTAACTGTCCTCTACGATGCTTCGAAATGATATATAATATATTTATATAACTATCTATCGTGGCGAATGGAAAGAAAAAGACTTACAAAAGCTCTTGCGTCCACCCTTGCAAGTGATATTGATAAAAGTAGCGAACGTTTAAATAATACATATACATATAAGGAGTGCATTTATCGTACTAATAATAAAAAATAAAAAATAAATCAATGATTCTAAGTAATAACATATACAAACCCAAATAGTTCAAGGAATCTCTATTTGCAACGACTATACACTTCACTTTATACAAACAGGCACTAGAATTACAATACATATTGCCGTGGGGTGAGTGTCCCTTAGAAATTAACGATTTCGTCATTATACGCGGGATATTTGCATTTTTTTAATCCAAGCACGAATATTTATCTACACTTACGATCGTCTCACGCGCGAAATCATATATAACTCTTTCTCTCTCTGCTCAAACTATATATATACCTTCTATATTACATATATATCGGAATTCTTCTATATTCAAAGTCTTAATGAACGGGCTCTGTTTTTCGCGAGCCGCGTAAAAAAAACGTTGATTATCAGGGCGCTTCGGTCATCAGGAATTCAATACCCCTGACACGCGACCGCGCCATATTGTCTCTTTCTCTCTCTCTCTCTCTCTCTCTCTCTCTCACACTCTCTATCTATCAACCATTTGCTCAGTCGATTATACCGTGGACGTTTATAATTGTTTCGGAGCCGACGACCTTCGCGCCCACGCCCGCGCATATAAAAAAGCTCGCAATGAGCTTTCAAAACGTATACATTCGCGCAGTCGTATTCAACTACTTCAGCTCGTCACATCACACGGCACTAAAATGCAAATGCACGTTTATATACTTCCTCGCCCTATCGCCTGCACGTCGACGGAAAAATATATATACGCGCGCGCGCACATGACCTGGAAAAGAAAGAAGGAAAAAAAACGATATTCCGCGCGAGAAAAAAAAGAATAAGGACCGAAAGAGAGAGAAAGAGAGCTGCTCGCGAACTCTTTGTTGCGTTTGGCGACAGTCCAGAGAGCAGCAGCAGCAGCCGCCGCCACACTCGCGCGCTGAGTGATAATCCTCATCCGGTGTGTCGTCCTCAGAGCAATTTTTGGCTTCCGCAGAGACACCCGCACACACACACATAAACTCGCATATAGATACATACATAATCACACTGACACTTTGTCACTTTAGAAGCATCGGGCACCACTACAGCTCATCACGCACATACAAATCACACAAACACGTCACTGGGTCAGTAGAGTTCGTTGAGCAGATACTGCTCGTCGTTCCAGTCGAGTTGCTGTTGCTGCTGTTGGCAGTTGTTGGACGACGGAGCCGCGTCCTGCTCCGGCACTCAGCTGAGCTGATAGTACTCGGGTGCGAAGTCGTTCGCCAGGTTGCTCAGGAAGTTGAAATCGGACGAGCTGTTACTGTTATCCGCCTGCGTTTGCGGCTGAGGCTGTACAGCAGCGTTGGTGCCTCCTTGCACGCTAGGATCGGCGCCGTAATAATTGCCGAAGGTCCCGTACGAATCGTGATGCACTGCTGCGGCTACTGCCACTGCCGCTGCATCGTTGTGGACGGTTGGCGGTGTGATGACGGCGGCAGTGGCGGCGGCGATGGCCGTGGCCGTGGTAGCGATGCCCGGGCCGGTAGGGAACGGATCGGGCGAGGAGACGTAGCTCGAGGGGATGCTTGAGGCCTCGCCGCCTTGGTGCACGTGCAACTGACCGGCCGTCGCCTGCTGCTGCTGTGTTTGTGGCTGCGGTTCGTAGTACGCGCTCGGATGGCACTTGTTGTTTGGCCGGTGGTGGTAGTCCGAGTGCATCGAGGTGGCTTGATAGGCGTCCCGCTGCTGGTGCACGTCGCCGTAGTAATGCTGCTGCTGTTGTTGCTGTTGGGGGTTGGTTTGAGAGGAGACAGCGGCGTGAGCGTGATGGGCAGACATGGCTGACGTGCCGTCGCCACTGCCACCGCCGCCAGGTGCCGATGTGTGGTACGACGAGGCTGCGGTCGCCGACGGGTAGCCGTAATTGCCGCCGGACATGTAGCCGGAGTCAGAGCCGTTGTGTTCCGGCCCGCCAGGGTAGGCTTGTGAACCGGTGCCGTAGCCCGCGCTGTTGGAGTTCGGCATGCTCCTGTGGACAAATCATTCGTAATTTTGATTATACTCTTATTTTAATTTTTTGGAGCTATAACTATATAATATTTTTTTTTTAATGTAAAAAAATAAAAGTATAAAATATAATATAAGAAACCTCCATATTCGAAGAAGTGAAATCCACTTCAAATAAATTCAAGTATTTGAATAAGTGAATATGGCTATTTAAGAAATAATCTTAAGTAACGTACGTATTCGAATTTACATAGTACGTTAAACAATTAAAAAGTGAGTGTATTTATTTGAAAAAGTGCACGAATATGACTTTATTCAACGTACATAATCACATATTTGTTAATAAACTTGTTTCACATTGACTTAGTAAATACTCAAGGATTTGATTTAAACTTTAGAATACTTATATTTTGGATGGCAAAATAAAACGGCGATAAAAGTAAATTCAATTGTTTAAAAAATTCAAACAAAGGATAATTAATTTAGATTGATATTTTAAGAATCATATTATTGAAACAATCTTCTCTAAGCGTTAGTCACTCGAGTCTTACAAAGGATTTGACTTATGTACATTTTAAAACAAAGAACATTTTAAAACCCTATTATCTCTCACTCACCTAGCATGATAAGACGCGTGATACGATCCCGTCTGCGCGTACCCGTTATAATCGCCGGTGCTAGCGTACTGATTGTGCTGCTGATGGAACTGCTGCATCGAGTGATGATTGTACATGGACCGTGCGGCGCTGGCGCGCGCGTGATGATTGACGCGGCCCATCGACTGGCCCTGACCTCGAGCGTACTGCGGATGTATCTCACCAGCACCACCAGAACTACCGTACGAGATCATCTGCTGCTGTTGTTGCTGCTGCTGTTGCTGCTGATGATAAGCGGCCTCTCTCGAGCAATATCCACCTCCCTGCTGTGCGCTCATCGGCTGTCTCCCTTGCACTCCGTTCCTGTAATCGATGTTCGGCGACGTCTGGTGATAGACGCCCTGCTGGAAGTGGTTCTGAGCCGCGCTGATGTTCCGATTGTGCGGCGAGATCGCTCCTGTAGGGTTACTCGTGTGAAGTAGGTTAGCGGGGACGTTGCCTGGTGGGTTGCTCGAGGACGGCGAGCTACGAGGTCGCTGCATGTAGACACCGTGGGTCGCTTGCTGGACGTTGAGCGGACTGCCTTGGAGCTGTACGGAGGCTGGGGTGCTGGGCGTCGAAGACGGTGTGAGACTTCTCGTGGACGATCCTTGGTGGTTGGGTAGCGTCGGTGTGCCTACTGTGGAATCGGGTAGGGCGAGAAGCACGCCGTTGCTGCTCACCGCGCACATGTCCTTCGCGCTCGTCGACGGCGACTTCTTGCTGATACTGATCTGCTTCGTTGGGTTCGGGCTCTTGTGGCCTGTCTCGAGCTTCACCCTCGTGTCTAGCTTCTTCGAGGACAAACTGGGCGAGGTGACGTCGCTGCCGTCGTGCGACCTCGAGTCCTCGTCCACCATCATCTTGTCGAACGTGCTCGACACGCTGTTGGTACTTCCGACGCTGCTAGCTCCGTTGCTATTAGCGTTGAAACCCGCGCTGTTGTTGTTGTTCGTGGCGCTAGGTGTGTTGTTGTTGCTGCCGCTGTTCGTGCCACGGACGGAGCTTGCGTTGAGGTCGGTGACGTCGCCGGCTAGGGTGCTGCCGACGTCGCCAACCCCCGATATATCACAGTTGTGGCAGCTCTTTTTCTCGTCGTCGGTCTCCGACTTCAACGACTTCTCGAGACCGTCCGACGAGCCGCCGCCGTCCTTGTCGTCGCCGTCCTCCTTCGTCAGCGTCTGACGCTTGTGCTTCATCCGACGGTTTTGGAACCAGACTTTCACCTGAGTGGAAAAAATTTCGAGTGGGATGTTAGTATGTTGAGAAG
>JAPYZO010002364.1:0-26964 GCA_030522905.1 Torymus flavipes
CTAACCGTATTTTTCCCAACTCATAGGCCACCAATCATTAAAATGCGAGGACTCGTGGCATGGCTGCTGTCCGGACGGCAAGACCCCGGCCCTCGGGCCCGATGGCGCAGGCTGTCCGTACAACTGCAACTGCAATCGCCTCGGCAGCCTCTCCGACACTTGTAATCCAGAAACTGGCCAATGCGAGTGTCGGCCGGGCGTGGGTGGACTCAAGTGCGATCGCTGCATGCCAGGGTACTGGGGCCTGTCCAAGGTCGACAAGGGACACCAGGGCTGCATTCGTAAGGATAATACTATTGGAGTAGACTTGTCTTTTAGGGTCTTTTTAACGAAGAATTTGTTATTTTGTGAAAATATTGACTATAGTTATTGGAAACAAATTAGAATGTTGTAATGGAAAAATTAAACTTCTTCATAACGACTATTCTTATATTCTGTTGTAATGGAAAAATTAAACTTCTTCATAACGACTATTCTTATATTCAAGACAATAGACAAATTCGGTAAAATATTATATTCAAATTTTTAAGAAATGTTAAAATGTTACATATAATTTATTCTTTTTATACTGACCTGAACATAGATTAAAATTTTCCATAACTGTGGTTTTCAGCTTGCGGATGCTCGCTGTTCGGCTCGACTCGCGAGGATTGCGAGCAGATGACGGGCTTGTGCGTTTGCAAGCCCGAGATCCAGGGCAAGAAGTGCACGATGTGCACAGATCATAATAAGATACTGACTCCTAAAGGATGTCAGCCAGGTACTGTTGATTTATTCGAATTCACATTAATATAATGTTTCTCTCTTTCATCTTTACAGGATTGATCTCATTTAGGCGTGGTTGGAATTTAGAAGATTTGATTAGACCTGAATATATCAGGGTTTTTGTTAAACGACTGTGATATTTTCTATATTGATTGTGTAAATTCTAAAATTTATGAAGATTTAAAGAAAAAATTAATATTTTAAAGAAACAATGGTAAAAAAAAATTTAGCTTTAAAATTTTTGATCTTACAATTACTAGAAAAATATTTCTTTTATGATACCTTTCATTAAAAAATTTATAAACAAAGAAAAACAAAGCTATTTTCACATAGACAAACCCATACCCTAAAATAAAAAAAAACGAAACCATACCAATAAACTCAAACGACAAATATCGACTGAATGAAATCCACAGTGGACGCCGTCCTGCCAATCCCGATGAACTGCAACGAGCTCGAGTGCTACTCGGGTGGCTACTGCACGGAGGCGAACGGAAGCGCCCCCGATCCCCACTGCGTCTGTCCTCTGGGCTGCCCGGAGGACTCGCCCGCAGTCTCGGTCTGCGGCAGCGACGGCCAGACCTACGACAACGAGTGCGAGCTGAGGCTCTACGCCTGTCGCTACCAAACGGACGTCGTGCCCCAGGCGTTTGGCCACTGCCGAGGTGGGTCGCACGCCGACACTAGGCGCATACACCGACCCAATATGCTCGGCCACTGAGACGAGGCTACTGGTGGAGGGAGGCAGGAAGGAAGCTTCGTTGTATAGCAGAGCGTTGAGGAAGTAGTGCGAGGCTTTTAGGGTTTCTGGTTTTTTTTTTGGTGGTGGTAGGTGGAGGTGGGGAAGGTGGGTGAGATGGTGACGGGGTTGCATATGCGTGGCAGATAACAATGATCTCAGTTTGTGTTCAGTTTTGTAAAGAAATTATTTTTACAATACTTGATTCGCGACTTTATTGTGATAATTATACATTTACGGTTATACGCTATGAGTTCTATAGAGCCAAGATGTTCATTGTTGTGTCGATATATCTCACTGAAATATTTTATAATACTGAGAGTGAAAAATATTGTCCTTGATTAAGTGAATTATTCTGTTCAAGTATTAGCATACGCGTATACGAACGTATTTTAATGTTAATTGAAACGATATTTTATTTGTGTAGAGTGTAGACGGAAAAATTTCTTTTCCATGACTTACATGTATAACTCGAATAGCACTAAAGGTGTTAATTTACTCATCCGCAGAATTATAAGAAATATTATCGAAGTTTTACAAATTGTATGTTACAGTAAAAGAATTTTTGAGTAATTTTTAGTATCTCTTGATATCTCTTAATATTTTTAATGTACTTTTTAATTAAATTCATTTTTTAAATTTAAATAGGTCAAAGAAACAGCAAAAAAAATTAACTTTAATTTGCATAATTAACGAGTAAAACTTTCATTACATAGTTTTACATGCAGTTAAGGTAATTGTCTTGACTAAACTTTTACCGCTTCGGAAATTGAAAATACTTAAAAGTTTACAGCAAGATACGATATACATGTTTTACGAAGTAAACCAATTTCCTATTAAAGTTATCGAAAAAAATTAACATTTCTATTCAATTATTAAAAAAAAAAAAAAACCGAAATACAATTTTTAATATTTAATATTGACAAACAGAAAAATTATTTATTTAATCAAGATATGCTATTTAATCTTTAAAACGGTTGTGAATAATAATAATTGTGTTCAAATTTCATACCACGACAATCAGGGCTCTCAATAAATCAATTTTCCATCCGTCAAATAAATTACATAAAATCAATTTTCCACGCTAATATTCAACTTCAGTCGATAGATGACGAACGATTGTCAAGGGGTCTTGGCGAGGAGAAAGAATTCTGGACTGTTATTGCGTATGAAAATTTTATTACTGGAATCTTCGCCATTCTCGGTACTTCCACGATGTGTTTTTTTTTTTAGTGCTTTAGCGCGCGCAGCGAATTCTCAACGAAACATTGAGATGTATATTGTGTAAAGAAATAAAGTACTTAAATTTGTACGGATTATACTGACTGGCTTAATGGTGACTAATCTCTCCTTAAAATCCATTTACGACTTCTGTTTGCATTAACCTTCTTTTTATTGCCATTGCGCTTATACGCGAATAAATCGTAATAAAAATATTACGCTGAGCTTTTTCTCTTGGATTAAAAAAAAGTAATAATAACATTCAACTACGTTTCTGTATGATGAAAAAATATAATATTTCATAATTATAATTAGTGCTCTTCAACTTTTTATTACGATTACTTTTGCTTACCTGACTACTTACCCTGAATACTAATTCGCTTAAAAGCACGCTAATGGGTTAATTTTGATTTTATCATTTAATACTTTAATTTATTATACTCTTCACCAAGCGTTTAAGTATTTATTAAATCACTACCTGTGACTAATATTAAAAAATTCTGGATTTTTCCTGTATACAAAAATTTTATTCCATCATGACAATCTCTTTTTAAATGTTACTTTCCCTCCACTTTACGTTAATTTTTTCAGCAAAAGGTTAAGTATATATATCTAATACCAATAATCAACAGCAGGTACATTATAATTGTCCATCATCAGAGTCCTGCTATTCACAACATTTTCAGCTATGCAGACCAAATGAATCTCTCAGCGATATATTACGCCAATGCTTAACTTAACTCCCAGCCCGTCCGGCCGCTAAAACCTAAATAATCAACTACACGTGAAAAAAGTCGCGAGCAGACGCGCGTAGCACTGCCGAGGGTATATTCTGCCACGAGTATATAAAATATGCATCGACGCCGACGCGCCCTTATACCTTATTTAAATCCGCTCACGAGCTCGATGAACTCTCTATATCTCTGCTCCTCACTCTTGCGCCGGCGGCAGCGATCTATTTTAATTCGTTCACTACCACCGCGAGAGAGAGAGGGAGAGAGATCGATCCACTTGCAATCAACTCCCGCTCATCTTCGCGGCCCCGGTTCTCTCTATTTACGTTTTATCTTCGATTTGGCCTCCCTCTGCGTATACGTTTTCTTTGCCGCGCCGCGCGCATTTTCAGGAGGGGCGAAGGGGGGAGGTCAATCTTTTAAAAAGTTTCAGTCTGTCGAGCTTTTCCGCGAACCGTCCTACTGCGCGGCGAAAAGTTAAACGCAAATTGGATTACGGAAAAGGCCAGTTTCCCCCCGGGCACTTTGGAGCTGCAGGAAAAGAAAGAGTAGGAGGCGGAGGATGTATGGGTGTATTTGTGTATGTAGGAGAGTCGCAAACGGATGGGAGCGCTCTGGTGCAATTACTTTTGGAAAATACATGGCATGCGGATTCACCGCTGGGATCGTTCGTCGTCTGCAGTCTTTTAATTTTTTTTATTGTCTCTTTTTGAAGAAGTTTACTTTTGGTTTTGTTTTATTCAGATTTTGGTTTTTAATAGTAACTTTTATTTCAAGTATTTTTACTGTATAAAGATTTAGAGAAAATTGAATAAATGGATTAATTTTTTCTACAGAGTTTTCAAAAATTCGAATAAAGAAATAATTCAATTAATTAACAATTCTTTCGTTTACAATGGATTTAAAATTATTTTATGAAAGAAAATGCTTTTACTTTATAGAAATTTTTCGATCCCAAGTAATCCACTCACTATTAATGGTTCATATATCAATTCTATCAATAAATTTTTGGAATTACCATTAATGAAACTTTAATTGAAGGATTAAAGGATAAATTATAATTAATTTTTCATACGGCTTATTATATTTTTATCGAGCAATCGTAATAATTACATTTTATTTTTCACAACTTAAATATTCATATATGAAAGAGATTTTCCCGTCAATATAATTTTCTCTAATTTAATTTATGACAATTAATTTTGTAATATTATAAAAAGAATTTAATATTGATTTTTCTTTTGAAGTTTTTCTTGCTTTTTAAATGTTTATTTTACATCAGACGTGACTCGAAGTCTGCTTCATTTGCATTATTAAAGACAAATTTATGCAAAGCTCGAGATCGGTATTATTTTTACGTGCTCACGTCGAATTCTTTATTTACACAGCAACATCTAAAATTGAAATCTCCCCGCGTGTATCAGAAAATTCGCTTGACAGAGGTAAGCGCGACAGAAAAAGCAGCTACGGAAAGTTCGATAGAATGACGAGATTCATGAACTCATTAACGAAGAGAGAGAGAGAGAGAGAGAGAGAGAGAGAGAGAGAGAGAGAGAGAGAGAGAGAGAGAGAGAGAGAGAGAGAGAGAGAGAGAGAGTTTTTCCTTGCACCGGTGCCGGGTGAAAAAGTCAATGAAATCGGGCACGTAAATAGAAGGAATCATTAGTCTATTTGAGATGAGGCAGAATTGAATTAGTGGATATCATATTAAATAGTTGAAAATATAAATACGCAAGCACGCAACTGGAAATAGAGCAAAGGAAATTCCGTTCGTTAAATTAAATTGAAACTTAATTATACGCTTCACGTATATCAATGATTCGCTCGTAAAATAAGGATCCTATAAAAATACGTTGCGTAATGGAATTTCCTGTACGTCAATTTATTCAGTTGTTTATTTTATCAATAGCTTGATCAATTTATACAATTCAGGACTGACATAGATTGGATTGTTATTTTGAATAAAAATTATCTACTAATATTGACGAAAATTCAATCAGTGTTATAAGTATTAAATTATCAACTTCCGTTCTAATATAATGTATACTTATTTTGGAATAAAGTAATTCTTGTTAGTTACATATATTTAAACCGCGATAAAGCATGAGAATATCTTGAATAATTATTATCTACATATTAAAAAGAATCGCAATTACTTGTGTAACATCAAAGAAATTTATCAAAGTACTTTGAATGACAATTAATTTTCTTATGCTGCATTTCAATTAATATAGCCAAACAATTATAGCAGCAGCTTTAATGAAATCACTCTTAGGTCATTCGTTTTAATTCAACCCTACCAGTTCAAAGCAAACAGTTTTTCCATCGGTCGGCTAACAAAATTAAAACAAGCCCGCTACAAAGGCGCACGGGATCCGGAGACAATGAAAGCCCGCGTCGGCTCTCTCTCGCTCTCTTTCTCTCTCTCACTCACTCTCGCGAATAAAAACGACTTCAGCCGTGTTATTCGCAAAGCCCCGGCATTCGTCGCAATTTCCACCTTCGAGCCCCGCCTCTCTCTCTCTCTCTCTCTCTCTCTCTCTCCCGACAATAATTCCTCGAAATCTCGGATAAGCTCAGACGACCCTACTGCTGCGCGCTAATGAATTAAACGTTCGCTCGTCCGAGACAAACGGAACGAAACTAAGGAATACGAAAAGCCTGCGCGCGGGTGAAAATCGTAAAAGTAATTAAAATACGAGTAGTAGAATGGCGTGCCAGTGCCGGACGTAGCGCGCGCGCGGACGCAACTGGTGGATTAAGATTCACCGCCCGAGATTTCCGCCGCCATTGCGCTCGCGTACGGGTTTTCTTATCCGCCGTCTCGATCGACGTTGTCGCGAGCGTGGAGAAGGAGGAGAAGGGGACGAGACGATTTCATTTGGCTGCGAAGCAGCCGAGCTCTGGCGATTGTCCTTTCATTGGCAACAAATCGATTTGCAGGTTGTATGCCGGCGACGAGCGGCGGCGACGACCGTCGTCTCGGCTCGAGATTCCTTTGTCGAGATACCCGCCTTTTTTGCGTTTAGAGACTTGAAAAACTTTTTTTGCCGGTGCGCGAAGGTATCGGGAAATTTTGATTAAATTAAATTGTTTTGGAGTTTTTTCGTTTATTGTCGTTTAAGGAATGAATCGGTTCGTTCGAAGTAATTGAATAGAACTGATTCAATTGAGGGTATAAAACATTCCACATATTCTAAAGGTCTTTATATTTATAAAAGAACGACTAGTTAATTTCTATGTAATAGATCCCATTGTTTAACCAGAATTTAAAAATTGCTAATTTTTCATTTTAAACTAATCTTAAAAGCATGCTATTCAATTATTCTATTTAAAATCAATATAAGAATAGTTGATTATTCCATAAAAATGCATTTTCATGCCTTTTATTGAATCTTTTATTAATCTCTTTATCCCCACAATACATGAAATTAATCAAAAGGCAGATTCAGCCAACCAATTAAGTGTTTAGTAATATAATAGGAAAGAAAACCGAAAAACGCAATACTTTTAATTCCAATAAATGTCTAGTGAATAGAATGTATCGATTAATTTTATATCTAGGCTTTTACTATATCGTTATAAGATAATTTTCATTAATAGGAATTTTTAAGAAATATTGAAATTATTCAAATAACAATAAAATTCATAATCTAATCAACGACTTTAGAATATTACGATGGCCTTTATGTCAATACCTTGTAGGCAATACGAAGTCTACCTATACTTTCACCATGCTGCGCATTTCGATCGATTTATACAATTTGTGAGTGATTATAATAATTTTACCAGAATTTCATGTAAATTTTACATGACAACCGATAATATTGTGACTACTCCAAAAGACATTGATAATTTACGAATGCATTACCCAAATTTTATTATTTCAAAGCCTCGTTATTAAATCACATATCAACGCTATACAATGAAAGCTACTTCCTCGCTCTGAAATCAAAGAGTCTATTCATATTGCATACATTTTACATTTTTAATTTTCATATGATCGCGAAAATAACAAATCTTTTTTTTTACAGATGATTCGATGACGAACACAGACTTCCCAGTTAAGAGATTCACAGCGGTGCATTACACGCAGCCAGACTCAGCCATATCACCTCTGTCCAAGTCGACGAGGCACCTACTGGTACCCGAACCCGACGCCCGATACTACTACACCAACCGCGCACATCAGGAAACCGTTCCAGTCGACAGAAAAAACCTCAAGCACGGTAAGTAAATACACCATAAAAAAAAAGATTTCCTTTAACCATGCAAGAACTATATTACAAATTCGCCGCCATTCGTATTTTAGGATCGGCCGCAGCGTACCGACCTACGCCAGCGACGATCAGGGTGGTGACGCCGCTGCTGGGCGACTTCTGCAACGACGACAAAGACTGCAGTATACAGAACAGCGTTTGCATAAACGACCGCTGCATTTGCACCGACGGCTTCGCGGAGACGAGCGACAGGCAGGAGTGCTCCAGTTTAGGTGAGCCCGTCGATAGCCGAGATTCTTTATAGAGAATGAGAATATTTTCTGTTTCTATTATGATTTTGTCATAGAATTATGTATATATGTTTTCAGAAGGGAGATGAGTTTATCCGTTACAGATTATTATATTTTTCAACGTACACTTTTTTGTGAACTAAAACTCTCGCTAGAAGCTATCGTGCCTTAACATGTCTGTTACTAAATATGTGTAACTGTTTTAACAGCAAATTTCAAAGTAGTCGTGTTGCTAAACTAGTTAGTCAGTTCTTAGACTTGATGTCGATGTCCGTAATTAAAACCTACACATAAGATCTTATAAGCCTTTTAGTTTAAAAAAAGAGATATTTACGAATGATTAGATATTTTAATCCTTGTGTAAATCATCCTTGAAATTTATACATTTGGAAAGCCTCAAGTTGAAAAGAAAAAATACTCAACCCTTAAATCTAAAAGTAAACTCGAGAAAAACGTGACCAGACTCTGTAGCGTGAGGTACAGAATTTATATACGCGTAAGTGGATGCATACCAAGTTTATCCGGGTTGAAATTTATCTCAAATCCTAGAAAACGAAATAAATTACACAGGGTCCCTTTAAATTTAATTTTGCTAAGTAAATCAGCCGAAATAAACAGTATATACTCAACAATCATAAACAAAGTTTCATTGCTTTACAAAAAAAATTCTATAATTACAGCGAACTACGCGCCGGTGACACCAACGGAGGAGTTCCGCGCGTGTCTCTCCTTCCCGTGCCACATGTCGGCGACGTGCATCGACCTTCCGGGCGCCACCTACACCTGCAAGTGCCGTGAGAACTACACAGGCTTCCACTGTGACGAGGAGATCAATCGGCGCGACTACGAAGTTGCCTCCTTCGACGGTAAAGGCTATGTGCGAATGAACCGGCTGCAGGCCTACATCAAGATCAGCATCGAGATCGAGTTCAAGACCTATGCGGAGAACGGCATTCTGCTCTACAATCAGCAGAAGCAGGACGGCACTGGGGACTTTATTTCGCTTGCCATCGTCGATGGGTATGTTAATTGGGTTTGAGTTTTAAATGTTTTACGAGCTATGGATTGAATGTCTGTTGTCAGGTGCCGAAATTAAACATTAATTGATAGTCACGTCATTTTAATTATATTAGTATACTTGTTAAAGATTAAAGATCTTTGGTTGAACGTGTATATAATTCAGATCTTTAATTATGTATCGTTAATTTATACATACAATGCAGTTAACAATGAAGTTGAAATTATATAAAATTAAATATTTACAGTACATTCTTAACTACGAAATCAAACATTTATAATTATTTAATATTCTGCTCTGTTATAACACCGTTCGTCTTTTATTTCACTCCTTTCGAGATTCGGGATGGATTCGATTATTCGAGATTTCGAGATAGTTAGAGGACAAAATAGATTATCTTGAATTCCTAAATTATATGAGGAATTACTAGAAAGTATAACTTATTAAGCAACTATCTATAAGCTCAATTTCCTTTCTCGTAGTTTCGTCCAGTTCAGATACAATTTGGGTAACGGAGCTGTTATCCTAACGTCGCCAGAGCGCGTGTCGATGAAGACGTTCCACCGGGTTGCCGCGAAGAGGTATCACAAAGATGGCGTTCTAATATTCAACGACGGCGAGGAAGTCGTTGGCCAGAGCCAAGGAATGATGAAAAGTCTCGATCTGCTGCAAGACACGTTCATCGGCAATATACCAACGAACTACAGCAAGTAAGTCGCACATTCTCAGCTTTGTTAACTATTCGCAAAATCCAAACAACCTAATCATAAAAAAATCCTTTTTCCAGGGTATTCGACAACATCGGTACGACACACGGCTTCCTCGGCTGCATTCGTAAACTGCGAATCAACCGCGTGCCTGTAGATCTGCACACGGGCTACGACAAAGACATCATCGAGACGTACCGTATCAAGGAATGCCGAGAAAACGGTTGCGCTAATCTGCCGTGTCAGAACGGTGCTACGTGTCAGCCCATCTTCGAGGAGGACCTAACGTGCGAGGGCCGCGACTGTATCGTGGGTCCACGAGCCAAGAGACGTAGTCTTAGAAAGCGTAAGGAGAGACATAGCAGCGCCGATTTAAACATAGTGAAGTGTAAGGGAAGTCAGTGTAGTACATTGGATAGACCGAGAGATCCGAACAATAATGGTAATCCGAAGAAGATGTGTTTAGGCCCGGGATGCGATTACGAGTACGATTTGGATTATGAGGAAAATTATGAGCATCAGGTACATCATTTTGTTGTTTCGTTGAAATTTCACTATTCCGTTGATATTTAATTCTATCATCTGTTTTGGTATTTAGGGTTACGAAGCCATCGGTTTAGAGTATCAGTGCATCTGTCCACCCCAGTATACGGGTAAGAACTGCGAGGATTCACTGGATCCCTGCATGAGCGAACCGTGTCACCACAGTGCGACATGTGATATATTGCCGGAGGGTGGCTATGTGTGCAAGTGTCCACCTGGAAGAACTGGGCGACAATGCGACATACGTAAGTTCCATTCGATATCTTATTTCATGCTGCTTAGTATCCATCAATTCTCAAAATATTCTATACTCCTACAGTGGACGCAGAACTCACGGAGTTCCTGATCCCAGAGATGCAAGGCAACGGCTACCTTGAGCTACCTTCTCTCGAGGGCGTAGCTAAGACTTTCTCAATCGAACTCTGGTTCCTCACTCGCTCCAACGATGGCCTTTTACTTTATAACGGCCAGCTGGCGAACAACAACAAAGGCGACTTTATCAGTCTGAACCTCATCAATGGCAAGCTACAGTTCCGATTCAACCTGGGCAGCGGTATTGCCAACATTACGTCACCGGACATCGTGACCCTGGATACCTGGCACAGCGTCAGGATCAGCAGGCTAGGTAGAGAAGGTCTGCTCAGACTGGACAATGGTACGGCAGCCAGAGGATTCTCGGGAAGTCCGTTGATCGAGCTAAATTTGGAAATGCCGCTGTACATTGGTGGTGCCAAGTGAGTGATTTTTAAATTTGTTTAATATTCATGTTTGGACGTATGGTTTCCTTTTATTGATTTCGGATGAGAGAGTTACAATGTAGGTAATCATTTTATAGGATTCTGACAGTTTTTCGCTGTATGTTAAAATCAAAGTAAAAACGTGTCAATGCATAAAATCCTTGCCGCAGTTATATAACTGAAAATGGAAAAGTAATTTATTCAATTTTGAATTCCCAACGTTGCTGTCTACTTTAAAATGCAGACTAGAAATGGAACGAATTCCAAATTATCCGTCACTCATGTAATGTACCTTTTTTTTTATTCTAATCCCGTAAAACTATAATTTAAGTTACATGACTTTTCATCTTTTTAAATATTTAAACTTGTATTGATTATTTCACAAATATAATAAACTTTTACAGTTAAAATGATAATTAGGAACTTGTTCGTGGAATAAAAGTTAATAATTACCATTGTCGGAAGTTTGATATACTATAGAATAATATACGCGGTCGAAACAAAATATATGAATTTCCAACTTTTAATTACGTTTATTACTGCAAAATAGCCGCAAATATTGTATTACAGAAATTCACCTGATAAATAAATTGCTTCACGTACTGGCCGTTACAATACAAATATCTCATATTTCGAATTTAATTAAATTTCAAACAAAATGCCGACACATAAAATACATCCAAAAAAATCAATAAAACGCAAACGTAACAAAGTATACAAATTACATTTCACATTTGATAAACAAGCGAGACCGGGCGGAAAACCCTTGAATTAGCATAGCATCCCCGAGCGCACCGCCGTCGAAATTAATATTCACAAATATTTTGCCCTTCCCTTCAACGCGTGTATACAGAAACTGGCGCGAGGTGCACCGGCTGGCCGGAGCGACGACGGGCCTGGACGGCGCCGTGCAGCGGCTCATGGTGAACGAGAAAACTTACCAGAACCTCGCCGTCAACGTCACCCAGCACAACACCGAGATCTACGACGGCTTACCCTGTCCGAGCAACTCGAATCCCTGCCGCAACGGCGGCGTCTGCTTCCCCCTGCTCAACAGCTTCTTCTGCAAGTGCGCGAGCGGCTACGACGGCATCAACTGCGAGTTCTGTAAGTGCTTCTCTCTCTCTTGGCCTGACACGGATGCGCGAGAGGGACGTTTAATAATGCCGGGGGAGAGAGAAACTCGAGCGGGAGTTTCGCGCCCGCGCGCCCGTCGAGTTCGGATTATGCAAACGAAGTTTTTGAGTAGCGCGGTGACGTTTATTAGCTAATGAAAAATACCGGGGAGTTGAAGCAGATGTTGGGCATGAATTAACGGCGTTTTCAAGATTTTTACGTGAATTACCTGATGTTACAGTTATGGGCTACGACTCGTCTGGTGGCGAGGTTGCCGAACAAGCTGTGAGATTCAACGGGGAAAACTACCTACAGTTCAAGCATCGATTTGGCAGAAGGTTTGTCTCTCTAACTATACTGTGATAACTTTTGTTGCTTTTTCTAACAAAGCTCTTTATTACTCTAAAAAAATAAGCTTTCGATTAAAGCATGTCCTCGCGTTCTGGAAATTACTGCGAAACTCAATAATGGAAAATCTGATCGAAACAGAATTATAGTTATTAACTTTTCGCTACAATCTAGAAATGAAACTGCGCAAAGCAAAGTTAAAATTAGTCTCCTGAATCTATATACCTGAACGGGAATTTCGTTGATATCGATTAAACCGCAGTCAATTCGTAACGATATTTCGCGCCCGCGCGCGCGCGCGGGGAAGCAAAAAGTCACGCGAGACTCCATCAAAACTATCCGCCGCGCGATTCTATATCTATCCATATGGTAAAACGAGTGAGTCGCGAGCGAGCGTTGGAAATGCAAAGTAGAATTAGATTAGCGACAGTCAAAAACTAATAACGTAGCGGCAGCGCGCCGCGGAATAACAAATCGAGCGCGTGCGCACATGTATAACAAAACGACTAATACGCTGGTGGTGGGTATGTGTGCTGATCTGAAAACTAACTTTTCTCGTATAGTCCTAACGCTACTAACACCACGCTCGGCGATTACGTCGACGAATCCTACACTGACTACGACACCGAGGACGACGTCTACTACGATTATGAGAATTACGACTATAGTGAGTAAGTCTATGACCTGTGATTAACGTACTTTTTTCGTAGCGTTGCTGTGTGAGTAATCTGGTTTTTTCCGCTTTTAAAAGAGAAAAAAATTAGATTTTTAAGTGTATGGATACGCACTTGCTTTAATTAGCTGCACACTGCCTGTAGAAGTAGTTGTACTGTTTTCTCTGTAATGTAGTAGAAATTGTGTCTTCAGTGACAAGTGTATATGAATGATGATTAAAGATCGCGCCAGTGCTAGACAAACATTAGAGGCAAAGTAGCATCAACTATGCGAACAATTGCGAGAATAATTAGCTGTTTAGCCATGAGTGATCAAACCATGTTAAGTTTTAACACAATATTGACTCAATGTTTCGCTCTCGCTCCTTTGGGTAAATATTGACCGAGGCTTCTAATTTACTTGCCCACCAAATACTATATTTCCATTCTCCTTTAGATTGATTCAGTCTTTCGTCTGTAATACCTTGATTCTATCTCTCGAACCTTTCGCGAAGGATTGATATTTAAGCAAACAATAACTCCCCGTAGATCAATACATCCATTCTCAACTGTATAATATATAGGACATCGGCAGCAATTCCGCTTGAATATTTGCACTCAGAAGTCCCTCCTTCCTCCTCCTCTCGATAAATTCTTGCCGATAAGCTGCGCGTCTAATTTTCGAAACCGCAATTTTTACCGAATTACCTCGCGGAGCATAGAGTCTGGCACTGGAGCGGATCGATAGCCCGGCGGCGGTGGCCGTGTGGCAATATTATCATACCAATGCGGCTGTGCCGCGCACAGCTCCTCTCTCAGAGCGCTGGGTATTTTTCTCACGACGCGACCTGGATTTCTTTGCAGGCGGCGGGAGCAGCAATCCAATAAATTCGAATTGAAATTGAGGACGACTCATCCGGAAGGCGTTATCGCCTGGGTCGGCAGGGGCAAATTGGAGCATCTGATGCTGTCGCTGCACGACGGCTACGTCGTGCTATCCTACCGGGGCAAGCGCGAGGAATTCACCATCAGGAGCAAAGTGAGTGTGTCGTATAGGTATATGCAGTAGAGGGAAAAATTTTCGAGCGATAAACTCGAAATTTCAAGGCACTCTCGCTCGCGGCAGAAAGAGAGAGAGAGGATGATATCGATTTGACTTGAATTTGAATTTCTTTTCAGGCGCGTTTGACGCCGCCCCCCGCGCGCTTGAATTGCCAGACGTGTACGGCCTTTTGAAGGCTTTTATCGCCTCTGCGGGCTTTTATTCGTCGAGAATCGTACTTATATAAATGTGGTCTTGTCAAATCGACTTTTAATGAAATTTACATTTCAATGCAACTGATAACACAGTTCGTGAGATGCATGTATATTTTATTGATGTTCCTTGTTAAAAGATAAAGATAATTTTATTACGGTTTGATTGGATTGCCAAAGATTTTTTCTCGGGATGCAAGAATATATATTTGATAAATAAAAATGAAAGAGTAAATACATATAAATTCAGATCATTAATATTCTTTCAAGTAAAATTTACTTTATCAATTTTACAGTAATTTATTGCTTTAGTTTTTATAAAAAGATCTCACAATTCTTTAAATATTAAAAACAAATTTATTAAAAAGTCATCCGAAATATAAATTATGAATTTTATTATAAAATTGTATTGTACCTACATTCACCGAGCTAACAAACTCTCCGCACTTCTTCCAGGAGCGCATCGACGACGGCTTCTTCCATCACATCCGCGCGACGCGCCGCCGTCGCTCCACGACGCTCCAGATCGACGAGCAGGCCCCGGTGAAGCTCGCCAGCGAAAGCGGACCACTGACGACGAACGGCAAGCTCTTCGTCGGCGGCCGACCGGGCCACCGGGGCCTCAAAGCCTGCGTGCGCGACTTCGTTGTGGACAAGCGACGACTGCACCTCGCCCGCCGCAAAATCGAGCTCTGCCACGAGAACGACGTCTGATAGCGCGAGGAACTGACCTCGACGACGACGTTGACGAGTGTCGTCGCCGCGGCGAGCCTTGCTCTGGAAATATCGTTGTTGCTTATTCTGGCCTTTCTGTTTCGCCGTAAAGGCGAGAAAAATAAGCCGTTGTGTACTGATCGCGTGTTCTGTAAATAGCGTTAGACGAGCGTTTTTCGAGATCGACGAGTTATGTAGCTCTCTCCGAGCGGTTTAGTTAGGGATGCCGGATTTCGTTCAGGACTGCGTTTTGAAGTTTATGAGGATTTTTTATCTTTGGTTGGGGTTCATTTTGGTGAATATTTTTAAGAATTATATTCAATTTTTCGGTTAGATGTAATTAGGCCTAGAGAGATTATTTTAATTTTATTTGTATTTAGATTATAAATTGAACTTTAAATGTTTATTATAAAATTTTTGTGAAATCATAAACTTCAAAATGAGTGCGAAAGTTTTTATGAAATTCAAAATTTATCATAATTTTAGAAAGAATTACCTCAATTTTTACAATGCTTTTGTATAGATAAATATTTTATTTAGTTGAATTATTTTAAGTAACTAACAAACTTTAGTTAATTGAACTAACTTACTTACTGTAACAAGAAAAGAAGCATGTTTTATAGTTTTATTCACAATTAGTTTCATTTTTTAATCGCCTAACTACTTTTGTAAAAAAAATATGCAACTAATTGTGATATTATACTGCGAAATATTATAAGTATTAGTAGAGAAAAATTGTACACAATTTTAAAGGGCTTTAAGCAGTTTTAAACGGATTTTTCGTAATTTTTAAGGAAGAAAAGTACAACAACGTTACATTTTTTTGTTTCACTATTGTTTTGAAATGGATATTTCCAGCAAGACGCGCTTGTCCGTCACACGCGACTACAATGCCGACAAAACTCTTTTTAACAGTGTAAAAGTTACATGTAAAATTTAGAAGCGTTTAATTTTAAGAATTATTTTATCTAGATATGTGTAAAAGTGTAATGAAGAGGACACTAATGAAAAAACACAAAATGGTGAAAAATAATATCAGCTACGATGAAGCTGGTGTGTGCGCGAAGGTGAAGTTCAAGTGCTACGTTCTCATCGAAGGACAATAATATATTTTTAAGAGAATAAAAAAAAATAAACGCGAACCACACGGAATATAAATATATAAATATACATTGAAAACGTGAATGTATTTACGAATTTATTGCGTATACGTAAGTCCGCGTGCTGAGAAATTGTATATCTTTTTTCCACGATGACGTAGAGGGGAGAGCAAAAAACGAAATTTGTTTACTGTTGCGTTGCAAATACGAATGTTGATGAAAAAAAAAAGAATAATAATAAATATTTGAATGTTGAAGTTGTAACTATTGAGAGAGAAAGTCGAATTATGTTTCTTGTTAGTGTTACTATTTCTTGGAAAGCAAATGTACGCATACTTGCACTTATAAAGAAACTGCTTGATATTTAGATAATCCATGTATATTATAGAAAAGGTGGAAGAAGAATGAAAATATCCATAAATTCTTCCAAAAAATAAAGAACCGAGATTCCGAACCTTCGAGACTACCCACAATCTCCTTAATTTACATCAATAACGAAGAAAAAACACTTGTTCATAGACTATATATAAGTAAAAACAGTAAACAAATATCGTTTAAAACCTGTTTCTCGGTATATAAAGAAAGAAAAAATAATAAACGAAGCGAGCAAGTGGCGAATGAATAATTGTAGATGTTCATCGCAGTGGAAGCGTAATTTTAAGGATTAAATTGATTACCTATATCGAACGAGGGAAAAAGTCGACGATGGACAAAAAAACACTAACCTCGAGCTGCCGACGCACTTATATAGAGAAACGTCATACACGCGATGCCAAGACTGACTATAACGAGGCGAGAGCGAAAAGAACGAAAAATAATATCGCGAGAGAAAGGGCTAAAAGGGAGAAAGAATGAAAGAGAATAAAAAAAGACCCGCTGCAAAGTTAATCGGTGTTATGTTTGAGTGTTTCGGTAGAGAGATTTAACGTTGTGCATATATTTCCCATAGACCATGTAAGTAATAGAGACACACTGTGTGCATATTTTAAGCATATAAAGAAAAAAAAAGGTATATAAGGATGCATAAGAGAAATAATAAGAGATAAAAACCGAGCAGAAACGATAGCTGACGAAATGAGCAGGACGAAGAGCCGTTATATAGTAATTGCTATTGTTTATATAAATAAATATAAATGATTAAAAAAATATACAGTGTAGCCGAGGCTTTTTGTAAACTTTCGACGAAGTGTCCAAGCGAGCAGCTGTTCTCTATAATATATAGGAAAAAGTAAAACGAAGCAAGTGTGTTGTAATGAACGATTACCGCACCGATCCGAAGATTAAGATGAGATAAGCGAAAGCAGAATATTTAACGATAAAAGATTTGACGTGCACTGTACCGATGTACCACATTCCACGTTAATAAACAAAACCTCTCGTGAAACGCTCCATGTAGAACCGCCTATGAAAAAAAAAGTATCTAAACGCTTGTACGAGAAGTTTCAATAATCACTCGTTCCTTGACGAAACATGTATCTTGTCGAGTACTTCCAACTAGGACTGAAACTGTTTTCTCCAATCTTTTGACATCGATGTTTATTGTGAAATTTGTATTTTTATCTATACATTTTCTTATACTCTTTCAAATATTTTTATATGCAATGAAAGAAAATACGTTACTGATTTGCAAAATGTTGTTTGGAAAAAATGTAAAAAAAAAATTATTAAAAATATTCAAATGGAGTAGAATTTATTTCTAATTGTTTTGGAGTAATATCGTATTGTTATAATATGATACAAACAATAAGAGTATAAATTACAATTTCAAATTTTTGAAATTTTATAACATCACTCGTTACTGAGTAATATTCTAATCACAATAATAAAATGATTACAAAGTTACTGTACAGTATGAATACCATTTTCAGTCCTAGTATTATAAATGATCTTTACTCGTTTCTTATAAAACTCTACTGTACCTGCAATACAACTCGTCATTTTATGGCAATTTTTTAAATTAACGTTTTAAGAAAAAGTGTTATACTTCGATTTTTAATAATAATAAATACTAAAATTATTATAATAGAATTACTCGCCATTTTCTGGCCCTTTTGCCAGTATTTACAAAAAAAGCAACACGAGATCTTGAAACCTCTTGTACAAAAAAACAAATTATTATAAATGTAGAAAAAAAACGAGAAACTAACCGCTGTTCGACTATTCTGTCTGCAAAGTAGAACACAATATAAAGAAAACTCACGCATAGACTGAATTGAATGTTAAAGAAAAAAAACATCGCATGTTTCCTGAAACTGTAAATACATGTAAGTTTAAGTTAATATAAATATAACATACTCCGTTCGAATCGACTTTACCGAGATGCGAACTAAAAAAAAAGGATTATTATTATATAATACATGTAAGAAAAAAAGTTATACAAATTAAATACTCGACCTAATTCTGCTTCTGAAAGAGCGAGAACTGATGATAAGTTTAATAATCGACATTACGTTTTCCGTTGCGAATCCATCATCCATCGTGGGCTACTAATCCAAGGAGTGAAATTATGAATTTCATGTGTTTTCCGATGAATACAGAATAATGATAAAGTGTGCAATCGCTGGCCTACTGTAGCGCAAACGAAAAATTCTATATATAAATAATACGAGGCAGGGAGAACATTTATCAGATTAGAGCAGAAAAGAGAAAGAAAAAAAAGGAATATTTATAAAACGACGCGTTGTACAGTAGCGTATAAGGCAATTTTCATAAGCGCGCGCGCGGTATTTGGAAAATTGAGATCTGAAAATTTTTCGGCAATTGGATATCATTATCATTAATAGTTACGATTATTATTATAAATGTAAACGAATATCATTTTTACTAAAGACTATATACACAAAGTAATCCTTATTGGAAATATAGGCAACTATCACTGAACTCGACTGTGGAAACAAAAGAGCAATTTGACATATCGATATAACTTTCGCCAAATAATTTTTGGGGTGATCTTTTCATATCATTTACACCTGTACGAGAAGAAAAGAAACAAAAGACATATCGTTGAGGAGAAAACTATCGATTTTGTGCAATCATTTTTACACTGTCTAAAATTAGCGGTAAATTTATTATTAAAGCGTTAACTAATTGTTAAGTATACGATGGTAACGGTCATTGAGTTTGTGAAATTACGCCAAAACGCTATATTTTAACGTATAGCACGTAACTTGTTTCACCGACGAAAGCAAACTGAAAAGAAAAAACGAATGAAAAAACATAAACGTGAATATTGCCATATCAAACGACGCACAAAGCGCAAAGGAAACTAAAAAAACAATGCCGACCATCAAAGATACACACTCTGAGGATGTTACCGCAACATCGGACCAAGTATACTTTCTCGTTCTCGAGTAAAAGACAAACAAAACCCAGAAAATTTTTACTTGCACGACCAGAGCAAAATGTGTTTACAATCACGTGCATGTATACATATCTGTAAAACGAGAAAAACAAAAGAAAATTCTACTCTGTGCTACCAACGAGTCGTTGGGTATCAATTTCAGAGTAGCAAACGAAAATATTTGATTGGGTACAATTCTCTGAAAAAAAAAATATCCATGTCTATTGACATTTTTCTCGTTTGCTCGATCCCAAAAACATATCGCAATTCGTGCTTAACAAAAGTTATGAATTGTCTCGTTCATTAAAAATGTAAGAACGTACAAGTGTATACAATTTTTTTTAATTCTTTATTGAAAACGAGAAGAATTAGATGCGACGAGTTTTTGTTTACTTTTATAATTATGTACTTTTGGCGTTGTACTGCGCGAGAAAAACACTGTGTCGGCACTGCCGCTATCGTATTATAAAAACTCTTGGATGATGAAGAAATGAGCTACCGTGTCACTAAACATGCGCGTTGTAAAGTAATTGTATATATAAAATATAAATTATATGCGATATCTTGAAAAAAAAAATATCATTCGTACTTTATTTTTACTATAATCATACCTTCCTTTCTCCACGAAATTTATTTTAAATTATATTAATACTATTATATATTTTATGCAAGACAATGCTATGCTTAATTTAATACAACCTACAAATAATTTATTCTATATTCTGTATAAGGTAACTCTAGATTAAACTCATCAATATATATAGGATTGATTAAAATTATATAAGTCTAGAGCTTTCTAAAAGTCATTTATATTTATTGAAACAATTATGCAATTTGGTACTATATTATAAACTTAATTATTGAATGCTTTGGTAATTATAGATAATTCATTATGAAAATTGATATAATTATGAGCGAATTTTAATCAAGTTAAAGCAATTATTTGAATTATTTTGTCTCTCGGAGAATATAGATTTCTCAATTATTAGTTATCCAAATTAATTTATTCACCCTTTGATTCCAAAATTAAATTAATTCTACGTAAAGTCTCACAGCAAACTATGAACTTATATACACAAGGAATAAAATGAAAAAGGCAGATAAATATTCTTTTTATAGAAACGTCTTTATTCTTACGAGCTACGGACAATATCACAATTCGCATACTTCGCTCTCACTCACATCGCAATCCTCACTCACTGCACTATTTACAAAAAAGGAATTTGCAAGCAAAAATTGCAAAAGTCATCTCCTATATATACGACAATCTCTCGATATTAGACCGTGCGCAAATTGGCACCCAGGTACGAATATTTCTCATTCATCCACGCCCGGACCTCACAGAATTTCATCCCAAACGCAACACGACGCTCTTATTACAAAAACAGAATCCTAATTATACATTCGCAGTACAAAGTATTTTCATGGCGGCTTCACGGTACTTTTTCGAAAATGAAAAACGCGTGTCACCGCGGTACAATTGTTATCTCGGGGACGTGATTTTCGCGTTAACAAAAGAATTTGGTTTAGTTGGGGGAGGGTCCGTGTGTGCGCTGATTAACTCGGCGTCTTTGGGATTTCCTTGTGCATATCCTCGAGCTTCTGTCGGTAGCTCTTGCGGATCTCGTCGATGGGCTGGACGAGGAAGATCGGAACGTGGTCATCCCTCCTCTATAAAAAAAATATTGCATCTTATATTAATTATTGTCTTGAAAGAAACTTTATACAACTATCCTATTAATTTTGTCTATACTATATCTTAGATTTTGATGATTTTACGTTACTATTTGATTTTAACTTCTATTTTCGTTTACCAAAGCCGATAACTTATCGACTGAATGAATAATTCGAACCGTTAAACCCCGCCAACACCAAAATTAAATTCATCCAATATTAATAACTACAAAATTTATCATTCTAAAATTAGTTTGAAAATTAATTTGGACAGCAGAAAAAAAATAATAACTCATGAAAACATTTAAGAAAAATACCAACCTGAAAGAGGCACTCGCCCTCGAAGTCAATGAGCTTTTGTTTGCGAGCGCGCAGCAACAGGCCGACCAATTTATCATTGATGTGCACGTAGATGTTGAAGAGATCGCCAAACGAGATGCCGAGCACATCAGGCGCGTCGCGGCAAGGCGTGCCGTTCTGGTAGATGACGTCGCACAGCTCGAGAACCTCCTTGAGGATGTGCGCCGAGGCCTTGCGGCCGCGGATGTCGGAAAGGGAGCCCGCTGCGGGTCTAAAAACGAAAGAGAGAACTCTTTAATTATCGGAATTTTGTTTAGTAGTGTAAACATTTTAGTGCATTTGCAACGTTTTCTATGTATACGAGAAAAAGAAGAACCTTCGCGTAACCGTATATTGTAATTAAATTATCATTAACCGGATAATTGGATCATCGCTAAGACTTTCTCTGTATGTATATTGTTTAAGTATATATAGAACCTTGTTAAATGCATTAAAGTATTTATTTGAGCATTCAATGTCTCAGCTTGATACCGGTTTCCCGAATACCGAAACTACAGCTCGAAATTCTAATTTACCAGCTTACGTGAACGGACATAACTAGTTTTCTCGAAAGTTAATTTTGGACCGCTTTAATTGCATCCATTCAAATTGGAATTAAACTGATTACCATAACGGTGGCACGGATTAGTCTAACGTTACAATTTTCTCTCGATATATATGCATCGGTATACATTAAAACGACTCTTACCTTCCGTATTCCTCTTTTGAGAAAGTGGGCTTGGGCAGGTTCAGGCCCGAGGTGAAGGGATTCTTTTTCTGGTTCGACATGTGTCTGTTGGCGTGCTGATCGAACATCGCCACCTTGTCGTTCAGGGACTCCTGTAACAAATAATCAAGAAAATGTTTTGTTATTAACGAATAGTTGACATATTAGGTTGAAATAATGCCTTTTATGTTCTTGTAGAGTCTGTACTGATTGCCGTTTATTAAACGTGAGAAAATAATTGACAATATCTGTTATCAGTAATTCGTGTCATTATTTAAAAAATGCCGATAATTAGAAAACATTTCAAAACAATGTTACTTGTTAAAAAAACTTTATAATAAAAAAGTGATATATTTTTATGATTTTTTTCATATCATTGAATTATTTTCATTTCGAATATTTCCAACTTTATGAATAAAATAACAAAATCTCTCTTGTAAGAAATTTCCAAAAAACATTTCAACAATCAGCTCTCCTACCTCAACCCCTCAGCGCGATAATCACCGTAACGACGCTCGCACTTCTTATATCTCTCTTGCAGCAACTTCTCCTTCTTCTACCCCTTCGAAACACTACAGTAAAAAAAAATGTCAAGTTCGCCGCCGCGGCAACAACCTCGAAAAGCCTCAACGACCCGGAACAAGAGCAGCAGCAGCAGCAGCAGCAGCAGGAGCACTTACGACCGCTCGAGAGTGCACCTCGCGTCGGACTGTGCCCGCACTCGTCGCTCGGCTCGCGACGTTGGCGCGGGGCTTCTTCTCGCTCTCGCTCTTCATCTAATCCGGTATGCGGGCACGCGGCGGCGCATCGGCCGCATAATTAGCGCGCTAACGCAAGAGATTTCGGCAGGTATCGGTATATCGAGAGAAAGATCTCACTGACGTCGTGATAGCAATGACGACAAGGAAGTCAGAATTAAGCGAGTGATTTAGATAGTGCGGAAAGGAGCGCGGTAATTTCTATGTCAGCTGATTCAACTTTGCCTCTTTCTATACTATACGCGCGAGCGCAAGAATTGTCGCGGCTATGTATAGTGTTGCGCTCGGGCTTTTGTTCTCTTGGCAAGAGCGGCGCGTACTGTCGACCTCTTAATTACTCGGATAATTTTTCGGTTTTCTGACTTTCTAAGATGCAGGTTTGGATGCTTCTTGGTTTTTGGAATAAATTTTTGTCTCTTTTTAATAGGCTCGTGGTGAGCGATTTATGTAATAATGAAGATTCTTTTCGGATTTGGATAGACTCGACTTTTACTTCAATGGTGTACTTCAAGCGTCGCTGAGAGGAAGACCTAAGATTTACCGAGTGAGAGCGTCTCGCATTCACGGTCGCGCTCTAATGATGCGCGAAAACTTTTAATGGGCTTTCCTCGAAACCGTATTAATCAAACTGACAGGACGATAAGTCAAAAACTAATACTGCTCTCGCTTTCCAAAATGCATATGAAGTGCATTATCGTTCATTCGTTCTATGTATTATACATATGAATTTTTAATTTTTATCAAAAGAAAGTTTAAGAAAAATTGGTAAAGTTTAATTTTTGACAGCATTAGATTTCTTTATAAGTACAGTTTTGTTAATAAATTTTCTCGAAAGCGCTTTTAACCCAACATTGAGCAAGCTATAGTAACCAGGAAATGTTACGAGGCACATCTTGGCTACCAACACCGACTCCTATTCGTTTTTCGAAAACCACGAACTTTTCATAATTAAAAAGTCACCGAAATTCCAAACCTGTATTATTCCCACAAAAATACTCTCCTCATATCCACTTCCTCATTCCCGTACGAAATTAGAACCTCCCTCTCCGAAAAACAAAAAAAAAATTACATAAAATCTCCCGAGGAATTACCCAACCTCATCCATAAATCACTCCTCGCTCTCTACAACAAAGCTCCGAGATCTCCCACCTGCGCATCCGTATACACATTTTACATAACTCCCGGCTGAGCTTTTCCCCATTTAAAGTCGTCGTCGTGTGGTCGCTATTGCGAAACCTCCACACCCCGCGAGTCATTTAGCGCGCAGACACGTGTTATAGGTCGTGTTTTCTGCGCGGATGCTCTTCTCTCTCGTGTGCGCCACGCGATGATGAATAGCGCGCGAGCGAGAAGAAGAAGAAGAAGACGCTGGCGCGGCCGTGGCCCTGACCATAAATGCCCGATTTATGGCACGCAGCCGAACTCGGGTTCATTCAGCGGACGCGTGATCGCGACGACGACAAAGACGAGACGCGACTTGAGTGTCTGCCTATATACCTCGCTCCTCGCCTCTCTGTGTTTTGACGAATTTTGAGTAATGGATGACCGCTGAGCTTGACGTCGCTTTTTTCGGTCGAGTTATGCGTAAAAAGTATTTACAGGATGAATAGGGAGGGGGGAGAAGTGTAGGTTTTTAAATCTGGGCGCGGTAGAGGAACAAGTGCCAAGGAATTTTTCAATTAGAGACGCTCAAGAGCGTGGAAATAGACACGAGCGTGGGGTTTTGAAGTATTATAAAGGAAATCGTTATTTACGGTTATAATAAAATTTTAGCGGGATTATGATGGGTATATAAATAATAGTTTCGCGGCGAGGGAGTTTGTTATTTAGTGCGCGGAAATTTTTCGTTTCAAGTTGGGAAGGAGGAAAGATTTGAAGCGATTCTTTTGGAAATCTCTAAATTTGGCATGTACCTCCTTGTTGGAAATTTGTCGCTTTGCCCGACGTTTACATCCATTACAACAAAAATTAATTTGAATTATGCCGTATCGCAATTATCAGTCTATATGTACATGTATAATAAAGTTAAGGAATTTAGTCAATTTGTATAATGAAGTTACAGTCGAACTCTTAATGAACAAGAATCACATATACTCTATATTTATGAAAAATATCGCTGACAGAAAACTTCCATATATGTAGGTATATTATGTTTACATTTTGCATATCCACAAATGTACACATTGGACACTTATATATATGGCAGTATAATACTGTATCTACAAAAAATTGTCAGCACTTTTATTAGTATATAATATTTGATGCACCCATTACATACCAATTTAAAAAAAAAAAAAAATTTCTATTCCATAATTAATTAATTCATATGTACAAAAATACAAATTTCAATTTTGAAGAAAAGACTAGCTACATTCAATTACTAATAAATTCCATTACTATATACGTATCCATCGACTGTAAATTCATTTGTTTTCATTGAAGATTAAAGCACAACATCCTCCATCGATCTACAATACTTACGAGCATGAGAGACGACATGTTGCCTCGTTCAAGTGGTCCTAGATATCACGCGCACAAACACTTAATATACAGAGTAAGTATATAAACTCTCGTCTCTATAGAATCAAGCTCTTCCGCTCGACTCAAGCGCCCCTACAAAACTCAGTAATATCTGCAACTATCTCTCTGTCTCTCCTTTTCACTTCTCTCAACTTGGTTAGTACTATATTCGCGTATGTGCAACCGGTGCTTCGGTGTGCTCGCCGCGAATAAACGACGCCTGGAGCCGACCGCGTGCTTTTTATATACGCGCGCCGCCGAAAAAGCTCTCTCCCCCCACTCTCAAGCCACATCGGCGCGCTTTTCGCGCTTTACGGCATTTTCCGAGCCAGCGCTCCACGCGTGCTGCCAAAATTCTCAAGAGGGCGCGTTTCACCTGCGCTAGCAGCGTAGTTTTGCGAGTGTGGCCGAGTCATTCATCTTGGCAGCTGCGAGGCAAGCGCTCGGGGGATCGTCGTCTTCGCGCGACACGCTACGTGAATCACCACCGCTGCACAACGATTCACCCTCGACGGCGCTCCGTCACCTTCCTGTTTCCTCCCGCGAATTTCACGGCTGGCTGCTTACCTGCTGCTTCTGCTGAGAAATTTCAGAGAGGCGTGGGAAAGGTGAAGGTGCACGGGGGACCGAATGTTGAGGAAGGTTTATTGCTCCGGTGAAATATTGATGAGGTCGGGATTGCAGGAGATGAATTTTCGGAAACGAGGATAAACTGCATAATTGAAGAATTCTTGAATGTAGAGTATTATTCGGAGGGTTATATATATGTGAGAGTAGGCACGTGTCCGTGTCTAACGGGGATGGCGAGGAATGCGAAAAATTTCGACCAAACACTGCGCAGTAGAAGTTAATTTTGGATGGGACTCCGGTAGGTAGGCTCGAGCGATTTCTAGAAATTCACGCAGGCGACTCCTTTAACGCTGTGAGCGTCGTAGACCAATTTAGAAGTTTATTACGTTTTTTCGCACGTGTGACTGGTAAACTAATATTTGGCTTTTTGAAGAATAACAACATTTTTTTTCTTTACTTTGGAAAAATATTTTTTTTCGTCTATAGACTGCTCGTGGACGTCAAAATACGTTTCAGGGTTCAGTTGCTGTCTATTTTAAAATAACGGTTATTGTTTTTTTTTACATAATTATGCGATAGTTTGTGAGAAAGACAAATCATTTTTTTATATATTTATTGGCAGGGAAAACCGATAAACGTTTGTAAAGCTCGCGGAATCTCGAGAAATCATCTTTGAAAACACTTTGATTGAGGACTTGTTTGTTCTTATACGTTCCTCAAATGTCGAAAACCATAACTTCCGCTTGAAGGAAGGAAGAACTCTATAAGTGTATATAGGTTCCCAAAAGTTATTAATTGCTCGTTCAAGCTCTTAACGTCGATATATTTATTTACAGGAGCGAACTTCAATGAAATATTCGCTCGGCGTTCAAGTATG
>JAPYZO010002366.1:0-14928 GCA_030522905.1 Torymus flavipes
GAGTTTTTACCTGCCAGGTGCCCAGTCCGACGACCGGCATATCGTGGCCCGAGGACAGCTTTATCGTCTGCATTGCCAACGAGACTCCCGTCAAAACCAGAGTCAGACCGCAGAAGTAAACGAAGTGATATCTGTATACGCGCACGAGCGTATCCGCAACAACATTTTTATAATTAGGTTTATTATGGTGATGATGATTGCGACAAAGTTATTAGTCTGGATGAGGCGAAATGTGCGTGCAGCGAAACGGCCTTAATTGGTAGTAAAGTGTCAATGATTTGTGTATAAGAAAAAAGTAAACAAATTATTTGTGAAAATTAGTTTTATGTTCCAGTGTAAGTGTGGATTTATATAAAATAGGATTTGGTCGAGGTAAGTAACGGTTTCTTGTACTACTTATATGTTTTATAATTTGGCAAGCGCAGGTGTTGTGCCCGTTAAAATTAAAACATTATATTTTTGTGAACATTTATAATTATGGCGATGTATTTTACAATTATTATATCTATTTCCGTGATAATTTCGCTGCAAAGTATTTTTAAAAACTTATACTTAATTTATGCATTTTAAGATTTCAATATATCTATGTGTATAAATTTTTTAAACCCTTTTTCTGTAAATTCATTTCTCATTAAAGAATAATTATGAAAAAAATCAATGAACATTATTATGTATTTAATGAAGATCCACAAACACATGCAAAGGGTAACTTCAAACCGCTAACCTCACGCGCGCCATGGTTACTAGCTGGAGGATCTACAGAAACTAAGCTTTGATTTGCGACAAACTTTTTTTTTATCTACTCACCCAACCTCGTTATAGAAATTAACAGCTTATGCAAGTCGTGTCTTAACGGCCGGTGGCGCTTTTTGTAAAAATAATCAAGTTTTCGAATAATTGCAGACAATTCCTTGTTTCTTTTTCGTTTCAGTTATATACTACGCAGGTGTTTCGGCGAGCAGCGCTCCCAGTATGCTCCCTATCTGTCCCATAAACCCCCACTGAGTCTTTATTATCTACAGGTGCAGCTATATTTATCGCCAGTGATTATCAGAACTTGATATAAGTTATAGATTTTGCTTTGTAATTGTAGCAACTATGTGTATTTTAGAAATTCTTCAATAATAATAAAAATTAATATAATTAATAAAAGCATTTTTAATTCCTTAATAGTAAAATAATTAAATGTTCGATAAACAGTTTTATGAGTGAAATGTATCTTTAATTTTTGTAATTTTAGTGGGTCTTTTTTAGAAAACTTTATTCGAATTAGGGAATCATAATTAAAACACCTCTTCAATATCTAATATATCAAACTTTAAACGTGCACTCTATACTTGCTCGTCACAACTTTTCATAGTTAATATATACATATTGTTCATGCCACCAATATTTGTAATACTGATAATATTATTATTTAAAAAAATTTATGTATAGGGCCCGTTTAATATTATTAAATAAATAAATAAAGAAAATCGGATGTTTTTCTAAAATAGATGAGTTTGATATAATTGTAATTACTGTATTATTTTTCAATTCTTCGAATGACAACTTGCATTTCTTGTTTAATTGTTGTTTTTGTACAAAGTCACATTTACACTTAAAAAAGAAATATAAAAATCAATAAGCAGAAGGTGAGGTGTAAACATACGCCTTCAACGCATTAAAGATAATATCGACTACTTTTTTTAAAGTTTTGTTTATCAGTCATGAGGATGAGTGGAATTAGCAAGCACGTTTATATAGGTATTATAACATAATAGCGATCAAAATTGAACGTGCAAGTAATTTATTAAATGAGGTTTTGGCGTGTAAACCAATTTTTATATAAAAAATAAATTATGATACAGTAACGCACGTGAAATAAGTGAGAATTTTGAATTCTTTTCTTATAAAAATTTATTTAGGGTCAAAAATACAAATTTAATAAAAATAAAAATATTCATTTCTGAAGCGGATAAGTATTTGCAAATACTCCAGCGTTCATGATGATTCTGCTGTTTACACTGTAGATACCGATTAAGTATATTTAGAAGATTTTTATCTAAATGTTCATTTATTATGTAAGTTCGCAATATCTTGATTTAAAAAGTATTACGAAAATATAATTTGTTGATGAACTTTAAAATTTCTATTATTACCTCACCTTGAACTATTTATATGGTTTGGGAAAGACAAAATGACTTACAATTACAACGACAACTTTCAAACAACTTTATGTAAAGAAACTTAAAAGAGAGAGGTTATAGTATTTTGCATCTACAAAGCACTAGAAAAAGGATATTGCGGGTGCTTTTCAATCCTGCAAATAAAAGTTGAATATTATTAAAAATAAATATCTGAACCAAATTGCAATAATAAATAAGTAAAAAGATCCTTTTCTGAACTATAAATATTTTTATGATCAGAGACGTACCCTTTAAGGAATTTGTAATCAAATATTTTTCCTCTTTCTCCCTTATCCAAGGCGTCGAGTTTTCTCATTTCCTCCTCTGTCAATTCGAAGTTGAAGATATCCAAGTTTGATTTCAAATGATCCGGATTTTTGCTGCCTGGTGTTACGACTACTCCTCCTTGTACGGTATGCCGTAGGAGCACTTGAACGTTCGATTTGCCGTGATTCTTTGCTATCTCGCTCACGATCGGAAGTTTTAATGGATCAGGAAACTCCTCTGCGGTTTGTTCAGGATGTAAACCCTTTCGGGCACCAGGTGATCCAAGTGGAGCATAGCCTGTCACTATAATTCCATTTTTTTGACAAAATTCGCGCAATGATTTTTGTTGGTGGTAGACGTGGACCTCAACCTTTAATAGATATAAATAGAGAGAAATGTGGATGGATGAAGATGATGCTTATTGCAAGAAGAATTAAAAAAATGAATTAATGTTACTTACTTGCAAATTACTCGGCTTAATTTTCGCTTCATTCATAATTCTCAATATTTGCGTTTCATTAAAGTTACTCAGTCCAATCGATTTTGTTCGTCTAGCCTTTACTTGTTTTTCCATTTCCTATAATTTAGTTACTAATATAATTCTTGCTAATAAATATTTATAAAAAAATAATAGTAACTAAAACAGTGATACATACTTTCCAAACCGCAATGTAGTCAGTCTCATAATCCAATACTACAGAGCCGTCTTCATTTGTAGCTATTTCATAGCTACCTTCTTTATGCATTACTCCAAATGGAGCATGAATTAAATACATGTCAACATATTCTAATCCTAATTTTTCTAGTGATAGTTTCAAATATTTCTCAACTGAAGATGGGCGATTGTCAAAGTAGGGCAACTAGAAATCGTCAGATATTAGTGATCTGTATATTTAAGCAATATATGATTTTCATTATAATTCATGTTTGATTATGTTTTACTTTTGACGAGACAAAAATATCTGTACGTTTTCCTCCTTTGGCAAACCAGTTTTTCAAAACTTTTCCTATTGTGTCTTCATTTCCATAATTAAACGCAGTATCAATATACCTCAGTCCATTTTCAAGAGCAGCAGTTAGGACACTTTCTAGCTTTTCTTTCTCTAACTAAAATATAAATCAGTAAAAACAAATTTTATATCAATTATTTGTTATTGTCATTTACACATGTTGTTCATTCATAATTTTAAGAAAGACTATTCTTACCCCATGCGTTCCTAAACCAACAGCAGGGATGTTGTGATGAGATTTTAACCGAAATTCTGTTCCAGCTTGGACTTTTTGAATAGACGTTAACATTATACAATACCATATTGCCAAAGTAATGAAGACACTGAAAATACATGCATAGAATATTCATGTAAAATAAAAATAAATTATTATATCAACTAAAGATGTTGTAAAGTGTAGTAAAGTTTTTTATTCGAATTATATACATACATATAATTAGTGTTACTATGAATCATGCAATAAATTATTTATTGAAAATGTTTGAAAATGTTCATAAGTTTAATTTTACTGTTTTCGTTAATAACTAAATTCGCGCAGTTATAACTTTATTTCTACTTTTTAAGTTTAAAGGAAAGGATTGTATTGTAATTTTTTCATTACCCGATATTATTAGCCATCAACATTTTACTGTACCAGCCGGTCGCGCTGCATGTATAGATACTAAAGTTGTGTATGAAGCAAACCGGCTTTTATATGGGTATATTCTGATACCTTGTGTAATATTTCATCTTGAATTTATCGTAATACTTTACCAGAAGTTCATATACATGACTTATTCATACGTTATTAAGCATTAATACGTCCTTCAATGAGTCATACACATGAGTGAACAAATTTAAGATATTATGGATTTAAATATCTTATATGTTTATCTAACTTGAATTTCTACTTAAAAAATTGTTATAAAAAATTATCTTGCTTTTTAAGATTTCTTAGTAGAAATAATATTTTCCATATATCTATATACATTTTCGTTTATTATGGATATAGAAGAGGTCTTTGTATAAGATAAGTAACTATTACATTATACTACTTTCAGATTCTAGTGCGATAATATCGAACATTATCTTTGACACAACATGCGTATAAAATGCTATTTTTGCGAATGCTTGTGAAAGCAATTAGCGTGCTTAAAAGTGCACTTTACGCATAGAATATCAAAAATGATGTTTTTTTAATAGCTTACTCTACCTTGATTAAATTCCAGTAGTAAAAAACTGAGAAATGCAATTTAAGTAACAAAATCAAAAAGTAACTAAAAACTCTTAATAAAAGTGCAAATCTCATCATTATTATAATATCTTTTTTAAAGTAAAGTATTAAACTATTTGTTACCATACACTACTATGAGAATGATAGTTCAAAACAAACATTGATAAGATAACACATTAACAAGAGTTTTTATAAACAATATGATATTTAAAAAATTTAATTTAAGTATCAAAAAAGTGTATAATAACAATTTTAATTTATATCTTAAATTCGTTAAAATTATTATACTTTCTTTTCGTGCTAATTTTATTAATATTTTCATACGTTTATATATACTATTATATTATATTTTTATTCAATTTTAAAAACACGGAATGATATTATTATTTTGATTCTTAATGACATAAATATTTTCTCGATTACTCCTTTCTCCAGTAACGCTAATTTTTTGCTATAAGATTTTGCTGTTTTTTTCGACGATAGTTGGCAATTCGTAAAAGATAATCGTAAAATTTGTCTTATTATTTGCGTTACTAATTAAAGAAATCATAAAAAGTTTATTGCCCCGATGATCATTGCAAAAACGCTTCGCCGAAAATTCTGAATCATTATTTACTTTACGCACAATATCTAATATGTATATAATTGTATAATTAAATATGTATTTGGTACCCACTGTTTGCATTTCGTAACATTTTTGTTTGAGCTATTCTTTTAAAGTATGAAGATGACTTCACATTCATCATTGTAATTATATACGTGTACCTATATACATTATCTTAATTCACTAACATGAGCAAATAAAATTAATTACGTGATATTTGATTTTTTTTTATTTCAAATTTGAAATGAAAATTATTTTATCTGGAAATTTGTGTTTTATAATCATAATAATAATAATAATAATAATAATAATAATAATAATAATAATTAAAGTTTAATGTTAAAATAATTATGACATAAGTTAAATTGTACATGGAATAATTTATTTAAATATATTTTAAAATGTGTCACGGCCGGAGGTTTCCGTCGATGTTTGGACAACGTATAAGAAGACGAGAGACCGTCGAATCAGCAAAAAGAAGAGCAACTAGCTCGTGATGCACTCGTTGTGGCATGATCGCGACGTTATAACTAGCTCGGACAGAAACCTTCGTGACATGATAAATGTTAAGATTTCGAATCCTCAATTTTGTCATCAATTATGATTTGTTATATATATATATGTTATTATATATATGTTACAAGATGTATATTACGCGCTCTATGAAGTTGAAATTAATTTAAAAATGTATACGGGGCGATTGTAAGAATTTTCCTATATTGAAGTTTTGATAAGATATAAAGCATTTGTATGCAATATCTCGTGAACATACGTGATAAAACTATAATTAATATAAAAATAACATCAAAACAGTTATATGCAAAGTGAATTTTTGATGGATTTAAATATACTTAGGTATAGCTGCGTTTATGGATTACAATATAATAGTTATATATTTAAAAAAAATATATATATTAGTATATCAGAATTAACAAAAAAAAAAGAAATAGGAAAAGTAACCTTGAAACTTTTGTACAAAATGCAATAACATTTATTATGTTTCTTAATTTTACAAAATAAATTATTGTGTGGAGATCATTACATATTTCACTTCAGCTCACTTTTGAACGGGTACTGAGGATGGTTCTCAACTCTGAAACAATAAATGTTTATAAAGTTAAAAAATTCTTTATCTTTTTTAGTTTTTATATTATTTTATTTTAAAAATAAATTTTTATCGCAATAATATTTTAAATTAAAAAACTGTATGTTTCTTATTTAACTATTTTCAATAATACTTAATAAGAAAATACGAGTTCTAATTATTTTAATCAATATACGGCTATCGCACCCTAATCGCATAATAGCGCGCACTATTTGAATACATTGAGTCACGTGACCAATTTATGTTTGTGTATATATGAGAATTGTCATTTGTCAGTATTCTTAAGCTTTTTTCTAAAACACATTACTTAAACTCGTATTCTCATTAAATTTCGTCATATTTTATTTTGTTATTTTATAATAGTCTAAAGATTATAAATTATAATTCCTAACAGGTTATTGTTCATTACATCAGTACATAAAGATAAAGTTTGAATACTGAGAAACAATGTATAATGGAGCAGAGATTTCGTTGGAAACTACTCTCGTTCTCGTCTATTTTTATAAACACTTTTTTCAATATTTTATCATAAAATAAAAGATAAGAAATAAGCGAATTCATTTAAGTTAATCTTTAATAGAAGGTAAATTATGATTCAAGACTTAACCTCAAAGTTTATAAACTTCTGCATGAATTATAATTTACTATTATACTTATTTTTAACTCTTGTAATATTTTTATCAATTCAAATACTTGAAATTACGAGTCTTTCTTAATAACTTACCCTTTGAAAAATAAAAAGTTGAAAATTCTTCCAGCTTCAGCTTGATCTAAGGCATTTAATTGTTCCATTTCTTTTTCACTTAATGTGAAGTCAAAAATTTCAATGTTTGATCTAATCCTTCCCGGATTAGAACTTTTTGGTATTACAATTGCTCCGCCTTGAATAGCATGGCGCAACAGAATTTGTGCTGTTGTTCTATCATGATCACTAGCTATTTTCTTAACAACCTCATGTCCTAACAGGTCTGGAAACTTTTCTGTATTATAATTATATTTTGTTTGAAAGTGCTGCTTAGCTCCAGGTGATCCAATTGGACTGTAACCTGTTATCGAGATATTATTCTTTTGACAGAATTCTCTAAGTGGTCGTTGTTGCATGTATGCATGTAATTCAACCTGAAATTAAAATATTGTAATTACAGGCTATTTTATGACAATATTTAATAATACAAAAAATAATACCTGCAAGTTAGCTGGTTTAATTTCAGAATTATTCAAAATATTTTGAATTTGAGACTCATTAAAATTACTTAGTCCAATAGATTTTGCCCGACCTGCTTTTACTTGATTTTCCATTTCCTGTAAACACAAGTTCAATAGAATAATTAAATTATTAAAATGAAATAGTTATGGTACTATATCTGAACTAGTTATTTATCACCTTCCAAACTTGTATAGGGTCCGATTCAGTATCTAACACAAATGTTCCATCTGGATTTGCAGCCGGTGCAGAAGAATTTTCATCATGTTTGAATGAAAATGGCATGTGAATCAAGTACAAATCTACATAATTCAATCCAAGCCTTTGTAGTGACATATTGATAAACTTTTCAACATCAGATGGTCGATTGCCAAAATTGGGTAACTATAACAGTTAAGCGTTTTATTATAGATTCATAAATAATAATTACAATGAATAATCTACTAATTCCTAATTATAAAAATAGCTTACCTTTGTAGTTATAAAGAGATCTTCTCGTTTCCCTCCTTGATCAAACCATTTTTTCAAACTTTTGCCAATTGCTTCTTCATTGTTATAATTAAATGCTGTGTCTATATGTCTGTAACCACTGTCAAGAGCAGATGTTATAACAGCTTCCATTTCTTCTGATTTTGCCTAAAAATTAAAAAATTTTTTTATTTTCTATTTGTTTTAAGAAGAATTATAAGGATTATTTAAATCATAACTTGGAAATATCTGATTATTATTCAATTGAAAGGTATGTTAACCAAATCACTTATAATTTTGTTTTCATAGAAAAATAATGGTAAATTGTGATGCAATTACCAACAAGTCTACTCCATGTGCTCACCTGCCATGTGCCCAGTCCAACAACGGGCATGTCATAGCCAGATGACAGTTTCACTGCTTGCATGGCCATGCCTCTTCGACAGCTGTTCAGCAGCACGAAGAGGCTGCACAGCCTCAATGTGGCTGCAACACTAGGTATATGAACATAAACGAATTATTTTTAGAGCAACCCACCCCACTCTAATGCCACTGCGAATGTGGTAATTTATTTTTAAGCACTCCTCGAATAGCTTAATTTACCTGATATTCGCTTTGAATGCTTGCAAGCTTTTAATTGTTTGCTTCTACTATATCCTTTGTTCCAACTAGACTCTCAAAATTAATTTTTTCTCTTTTACAAAGTTACTTTTCACAGTACGTATCTCAGTCATAAAGTGTCTTAATAAGGCATATAAAACTTTGTTGCTTAGTTACACTTTATATTTATCACATAATAAATTGTTCAACAGTTACATAAGGCAGTTAGGATGAATTTTCTCATAGGTACCAGTAAATACCGGATGTTAATTGATATTGCGCATATACATAAACCGAACTTGAACCAATTAGACCTAATACAATTTTCTTTAGACAGCACACGTCAATCTATGCTAAAAGCTTGTTGACAACCCCCCCAACGGCATCCTACAAACAATACTCGAGAAAAATTTTGCAGTGGTCCAACGTCGCGTGATGTTCGCCAAATATCTAGAACAAATCGATCGATCTTGGTGAGGCTTCACGAAATTCGAATTTACCGGCTTTCAACCGAAACAAATCACACACACGATATCCAACTTCCTCTCAGTCACTGCAATCTCGCAATATATAAGTAACTCTATAAGCACAAATCGCGACAAAACAATCTCGAAAAATAATTTTGTAAAACCCCGAAGCGAAGGGGGGTTGTTCTTCGGCCCGCGTGGTTGAGCCCACCAGTAGTGTGTGTTGCACGCGCGGGTTCAGATGCGCGAAAAACTCGTATGCCGCACTGCGCCTGAGCGACACACGGGCTGCTTGCACATATTGCACTTGCACATGCCACAGCTCTCTCTCGCGTTTTGTATTATACATAGCCGACGAGGGGAAAAATTGATTTTCCATTTCGCATTGACGTAACTCGCGCTTGTGTTTAGAGTAGGCAATGGACTTGAAAGTCACCGGGGAAAGCCGTGTCAGGGAATCAATAGGTATAGAGACAAGGAGACTTTTCCGCTTTTTTAAATTTGTTAAATTTTCGCGGTCAGGCACGCAAGCTAACCTCCAAAGCGCGCTTCGCAAGTTTTTTTTAGCGGAGCTTTCTGGTTAGGAAAAGCTGCTCGAGGAGTGATGTGTGGTTGAAAGAAATTTGGTACCTTTGGTCAATCATTGTTTGATATTTCTCGTAACTTTGGTCGTATTCGCAAGAATATATGTCCATGTTACCTGATAAACGCCATGGTTGCGGGGTCGTTCTACACGTTTATGAGTGTATGCAGGTATGGTTGCAGCTTGCAGCTGTCCAAGTGTTCACTTGCTCCCCTATCAGGCTATGAGGGTATATCTACATTAAGGCGTTTTATATGCACTTCCAGATCGCAAAAAATTATTGAAAGAAAAGTTTTATGCAATTATCTATATTGATACCCCTATTTTCTGCCTGTTTGACTTGTGTAACAGTTTGGTGTCAAATGAAAACCTTTATAAGACAAATAATTGTGAACAGAGTATCTTTACAATAAATAAAACTCAAATACATAAAAAAGTATAAGAAATAAAATAAACTAATAATATAATAATATCAAATTAATATTCAGAAAGTCATCTGTAGATATTGAAAACTGCAAGAACATATGTAATTCCATTACTTTTATTCCAAGCAATAATACAATATCGTTAGGAAATATATAATAAAAACTGTATATATTTAGTAACGTTTAAGCATCTTAAACTCTCTTACAAAACAATACAATTAATATTATCCATGCTATATTCATCATGATATCTTTTAATATATACTGACGAAACAATCGTTGTTTGTTTTTTTTACAAAGTTTTATTAATAACGACCATAATAAATGGGATAATATACAAGGACATACGAAATCAAAGCGACGAAGGAAGGGTATATAAGAACGAAAGACATATAAGAACAACGGAGCGTATTATCATCGTCAAGCATAAAAAAAACGCAGTGCACCTATAAAAAAGTGCGAAGGAAACTCTTCCCGACATACGTACGTTATAGCGCGATTTCGTTCGAATCATTATACAAAAAAGAAACATAATAATAAGAACCAAGGAGCAAACAATAAAGGCGGTTTATCCGGTACACGCGCTCGCAAACAGAGCCGACCGGATTCTCCGTACAATATACGTAATCACAGAAGAGTCTATGTATATATATTTATAATTTTTTTTTTCTTCATGCTGGGATTAACGGGAGATTAGCCCCTGATCACGGGCAGATGGTCGAAGCTCTGTTGATGGTGGAGGGACGAGCTGCGTGGTCTGCCGTCGTGCTGATTGTTGTGGCTGTGCGAGAAGCCGGTGGCCTTCGGAAGTTGCGGTAATACCATTTGACTGAAGTTCGTGTGCTATAAAAAAAGTAACGACCACCCCGCAGTTATGTTATTATAAGGCTGTGAAATATTTATGGCCGAGAAGGTAGTTCGAATGTCGAGGATTTTTTTCTTACCCTTGTGTTTGTTCGATCGCGAAGATTTCTAAGCTTTTCAAACTCCTCCATCTCCACTTCCGGCATTTTAAAGTGGAAGTTCTCGAAGTAAACGTGCTGCAGTAACTGGTCGCACGTCCATCGCTCCTCTGGGTCTTTGTCCAGACACTTCTTTAAGAAATCCAACTGCAATATAATAATAATGATTTTTATAATTATGTACATAAACTGCAGATACGTACAGAGAAAATAAAAATGCAATCTGTCTTTGCTTGTATGTATTCTGTTAAACACATCTACGACTATCTCTGATAGAAATGCTATTCCTATTTCAACATTACATCATATGATCATAAGAAAAAAAAAAAAAAAATCCACTCATCCGGCCCATACCTCAGTACCTCAATTCTATCATATTTCCACGTAGACCTACCCCCAACAGAACCTGCTAACATATCAATTTTCCAATAACACACCTGCAGCGTGGAATTAGCCGTCTCTGGCAACGCCGTCTCGAGGGGTGTGAGGGTCTGGGGGGTCGGCAAGGTGATGCCTGCGAAAAACTCGTTCTGCTGGAAGATGGCCATGTGCCGGGCCAGCAGGTCGCCCAGCGTCCGCCTGATCAGGTAGAGCTGATCGACGTCAGATTTGCCCGGCCACAGCGCCTCGCCTCTGATCAGTTCCGCGTAGACGCAACCGATCGCCCAGACGTCAACTGGTGTGCTGTACTGCGTGTCACCCACCTGCAATCGAGGTTGGTTCATTTATAGAAATTTGGGATTTGAAATAAGAATAAGTATTTTAAATTTTTATTTGCGTTAGATTTGTTGGAGAAGGTGAATGAGTTGTTATATAATCGTTGTGTTTATGTAAAATAGAAGGAAGTAGATAACAGTCGGGTATAGTCAGACATCGATTTTTACATTGATATATGAATGCATTTTTTTTTAACGTCTGTTTTTGTACATTAATAGGGAGTTTTCTATTTACGTCTTAATTATTTAAATAAAAAAATATAATACCGATTTACATTCTATACACATTAACGAAAACAATTATATACATTAACAAGAAAAAAAGAAGCGTACCAGCAATTCCGGCGCCCTGTACCACCTCGTCGCCACGTACTCCGTGTAATTCTCGCCGGGACTAAGCATCCTCGCGAAGCCAAAGTCGCAGAGCTTGACGATGCCGTCGCCCGTTATGAGGATGTTTTCAGGCTTAACGTCGCGATGAACGCAGCCGAGCCGATGGCAGTAAGCCACCCCCTGGAGTATCTGCCAGGTGAGCTGCTTCGTCATCAGCTCCGGACATCCGTGCGGATACTTCTCCATCTCGTTGAGCAGCGTGTGCTCGCAGTACTCGAAGACGAGGTGCAGCTTGCGTTTACGCCTGAACACTTCCAGGAGGTTCACCAGGTTTGGGTGCTTCAGGTTCTATGGATAAATATATAATTTGTAATTTTTTGAGAACAATACGTTTCACAACGCAACAATTGTGATCAATAAAAGTATAAGGCTCTCAGCGTACTATGTGTCATTAATTTGTTCACTTGCATCATATAAAACTTACATAAACCCCGATCCTATCTGAATTCCTACACACGATCTATTACATTGAACATCCGTAAATCAATCTCCGCCGACAAGTACCAAATTGAATAATAATAATAATTCTAACGACCTACATCCACCCGCGACAAATGCAGATATATTCATTCGCTCTCCTCTTCAACGCTCGCTCAAGGCCAAATTTTCCGCACTCGTATAACACGCTTCTTTAATGCAATTCCGAACGACGGCATTCATTAGCGCATTACACTTTAAAATCACGCCTGCAGCCAAAAAACTCGCTAAATCTCTCTCACTCCACCCACGCTATCTCTTCCCAATGCAAAGTTATACGGATTTCTCCTCTACATCCTCGTCGTTTTTTCGCGCGTGCGAGAGGTCAGGTTCAAGATTTCGCGCGATCGATGCGCGCATCGCGCGATATACGCGTGATTATGTTACATACATCCTAGACACCTTCCTTTTTCTACGTTATACCGTGGATATTTGCATCATCGCGATTCCGTCGGCGCACGCGACCGGAGTGTGTGTGGAGGAATGACGGAGAAGATCCTTGAGCTGTGGGAAAGTCATCAGCAGCGTGTAGATATACACGCGACGCGTAGTACAGCGGAAGTGACGAGGTAGAGATCGTAACGTGCGATTTTCTCGATGCGTATATATATGTGTATGCGTGACCCGGGGAATATACACGTTTCGACAGCACGCGATTTTCCGCTTGAAAGATTCAGCGATTCGCGCGCGCGTGGAAGAATAATAATTGATGATATATACTGAGGTGGAAAAGGTTGGGGAAGGGTATGATGCTTGTTTACGAATTGGCGCATCAGGTTTGGTTTTTGATTGGAAGAGAGCGAAGGGGTTCGATTATTTAGACGCCTGTTGCATTATAGGTACCTAATGTGAAAATGGATATTGTGACGTCTGTATAAGCTCCTTGAAATCTTGTTTTAATTTTTGCAAGTGATACTGCTATATGCAAATAAATTATTTGAAAATGCAAGAAAGACCCCGAACGTCCTTAGATTATGCAGAACTTAATTTTTGCCATGTAATTTTTGTCGGCGCAAGTGTGTATTATTAAATTTAAATTTTAGAATAGAAGTTATGCAAATTTCGGGTAGAGTACACCAGGCTATACTCATTATACAAGGGTATGTAACATTCGTACAAGCACTAAGCATATATTTAAAAAAATTTTATGAATGCAAATGAAATATAAATTTCGTTATTAAAGAAAATTATGTATAGTATCTATATATTTCGTTATGTTGAACGGAAATACCTTGCACCAATGTCGGTATTTTTCTGACTCGTGTAATAATAGCCTGGATACTTATTTCGTTACAACTGTATTTACCAATAGTATATACATCGTCTGTCTCTATCTTATAAACAACTCTTCCACCTCCAAAATTAAAAACAAACCCTGGTGGTACATATACCTTACCAACCGCAATTTCACATACATTTCGTGCTTTAAACCTGTTCCACCCCTCCTTAAAAATATCTCAGGCTCGCGTTTTCCTTATACCCCTTCGCCAATCTCTAAAGCCCACTTAATCCCCTTAACAACGCCGCTTAAGAAAGAAATTATACTCCCTCGCGCGCTACCCCGCAGTCATCAATCTCCGCGTAATCATCGAGCCCCATCTCTCGCGAAACCGAAACCTACTACCCCCTTGTAAAGGGTTAAACTACCCCCCACACTGCTTCCCCAGAATTTACACGGCGAGATATTGACCGCGTACGTATTGACCAGTGGCCGACGTACCGCGCGTCTCACAGACGTAGCCCACACGCGATCCCTACGCTTGTATACATATACTATATATGGCTGGCGGCTCTTTCGATTTTCGCGTGTGGCCTCGGTTTTCCGCGTGCGCTCGAATTACTCGGTCAGGAAGGGAAATCGGAAGCCGCCGATATCGAACGCTCATCCGTTGCATGACGGAAGCTTTGATTTTTTTTTTCCTTTTCCTTTGTTACTGTGACGTATACGCTCGAGAGACTTCCTGTCACGCGTTTATTTTAAGCATGCGAATCGACTGCGCCGGATATAATAAGTGCTTTATTTTAAGACCGGGTATAATTGAAGCCGGTAATAACCATCGGGGTTTGCGTGGATTTTCATCCATGCTCGCGAAGTTGGTTTTCCTTTCGTATCGTAAGTTTTTTTATTAGACCGGAATGACATATCGGCGGTATAAATAAGGAAAAAAGTCGAGCCTTTATGTGTGCAAACTTGCATTATATAACTGAATCACAATTGCAGGTTGTTTTCGAAGTCATCAGGTTAAACGTCACAGCCTCGTACCTA